>CBVK0102104609.1:0-27383 GCA_900067695.1 Picea abies
AAGGGGAACTTCCAGGAAGCCTATCTTGTTCAATTTTTGGCCAAACGAGGTGCCAAAAAATCCCAGCTAGGGGTTTTTGGATGTTATGAATCCATTGGAGCCATATATTTGGAATTTTGAGCATTGTAAAGCACATATTTTAGCCACTTGAGAAAATAATACAAAAGATCCATTGAAAGCTGGACCAGGAGATGTAGCCCAAGAGAGGGGTGAACTCCTTTATCATTTGTTGTGTTATGTATTTTCTGTTCTCTATTATTTGATTCTATTTATATGCATCTTGAATATGCCATTTATTTAAAAGTTGTGTTTGCAAATTGATCCATTTGCATTTGAAGACATGAATTAAAACTTGCAAATATTTTCAAGAATACAAGTCTTCTTCATTTTTAGATCATATTGTGTGAGAGAGAAGTGCTGAGTGCCGGAGCCTTCTGGTATTGTAGATCTTCAGCTGGGTGTGAAGATAAACCCTGAAGCTGGGTGCACAGGGAGGGGACACATAGAGGAGAAGAGAGAGGATCTGCTAGCTAAGAGCGTAGATAGAACTGTATGCTTTCATCTTAATATATTATAAAGCACAATTCTGTGGACGTAACCTTAGGGAGAGGGTGAACCACGTATATGTTGTGTTATGTGTGATTGATGTTATATTCTCTGTCATTTGATATGATACTATTGTGATATTGTATTAGAGATGAAGTATAACCTGCGCAGTAGGTTTAAGGAAGGTAACAAATACTAGTTTGTTGTGTTTTGTTGCTTTGAATCCACTTTGCATTCCTTCTAGTTGTAGACACTTTTGTCCTACAACCCCCTATAGCTACTTCGGGTGAGACTGCATCTGCTTTGTAGGTGTTGCCGAAAGGGCTAGTAGTTAGGTCTTGTTGGTGCGCTCTTGAGTATTGAACCCTAGGTCTGTCCCTATGCCAACAAATGTTTCCGTTGTCGGGACCAAAATCTTCTTGAGTGAATTTCAAGGTGGTTTCCATCGAAGATAGAGATTCAGAAGTGGATAGAAGATCAAGAAAAGGACTTCGCTAAAGCCCAGAACAAGAACCCTAATCTTAGTACAGAGGATTGGTTGGGAAGGTATATCTTTACTGATATACATGATATTTTCTTTGGAGGGATTCATAAGGATCTATACGAGTGGTTAGCTAGATTGGCAGATACCCAGTTTGAGATCAGATCTAAGCCACCTGTGGTTTGGATGTCGACGCTGATCAAGAAGGTTAAGAGATTTGATAATGTCGTGTCAAGAGTAGTGGATCACTGGTTTGATAGTACCATTGGAGGGTATATCATCGAGTTTGATATTGACAAAGTAGAGTCATATAGTCAAGTAGAGAGATATTGTTTTAAGGGACCTAGAGGAAAATTTTTACATTTTCTGAAGTTGAAGATAAAGATGCCATTGCATGAGAAAAACATGTTGAAGATACCATAGTGGGTCAGATTGAAGAGATAATTTTGAATAATTCAAACAAAAACAACGACACATAGATCAAACATATGTGCAGTGGAAGGATATTCAAAGAAGTTCCTTTGGTGAACTTGTTTGAGCGAGATCAAGAACCTCTTCTGCAGGAAGAAGGATTCTATAGTGGGGAAGAGGAAGAGATACTGAGTGAAGAACAATTAGGATCTATTCGAATGAGAGAAGAAAAGACTGAAGAACCTCGTCGAGAAGAGCTATAAACTTCAGGAACTGCGCATATTGTTGAAGTAAGTACTGTTACTCCTCCTGTTGTTTCAGCAACATTAAGTAACTAGAGTAACCTAAGTTATCAAAGCACCCATAGCACTGGTACAAGTGGTTTAGTGCATAATCAGTCAAGAAACCTAGGAATATCTATGGATGACGAGATGAGGTTACCCACCTTTAAGGGAGATGGATTTGAAGATCCCGAGCAACACTGGTTTCTATGTGAAGCTGTATGGAGTATTAAGAATTTCACCGACGAAGCTGTTAAATGAGATTAGTTCAGCACTACCCTGAGAGACCATGCACTGAGCTGGTACATGAACTTTGTCCAAGGAGTTGCTCAGCCCAAACCACTGAACTAGATCAAAACTGTCCTGATTGCAGAATTCAAGAAACCCAAGTCAGAGTCATAGTGCATTACATAACTAAAAGAAATCAAGCAAAGAACAACTGAACCTATGTGGGAGTTTGATCAGAGGTTTAAAACCCCAATGAACCATTTGATTTTTCAGATCCCAGATGAGCAGAACAAGGAATTGCTCATTGTTTCCCTCCTACCACACATTAGAGTCCCTCTGATGTAACAAAAGATTATTGTTTTCATATTTCTATGGTGAGTAGTTTCGAGGTTTATTGCCAGAAGATTTTTTTGCAGGCTGAGGCACTGAAGATCACCATGAAACTACAATCATCCCCTATGGGAGAATCCATCTTAGGTATGAGTCAAATCTTGAGTCAACTAACTATCTTATCACTGCAAGTTGAAGATATGAAGAAAGACAAGGGAAAAGATAAAAGAGAAGATATATGGTGTATTAGATTCAAATCAGAAGGCCATGATAAGGAGAACTGTCCCCTATTTCATGAGTATTTGGCATCTGGAGCCACGAGTCCTCTAAATCAAATTACCCTACCTTGGTGCGAGGTATGTAGAAATCAACATTGCCCTGGTGAATGCTACTATTTGAAAAAATATGTCTAGACACCCACAAATATGTATTGTACATTATGTAAGTCAGTGGGGCATGATGATAGGGATTTTAGAGCTTATTATATCATGGATGAAAGGTCAAGGGATATATACAAAATTCAAGGCGAATTATAGAAAGAAGGAAGCATCGTGCAGTATAATTCCCCAGGAAGAGGAAACTTCAATCCTCGCAGTGGATTCAGAGGATGAGGAGGAGGAGGAGGTATGGGTCGAGGTTGAGGACAGATCATCTGTTATAACTGCACACAACCAGGACACTTGGAAAGGTACTGAAAGAACCCTTCTACCACTTGAAGCTACTACAACTCATTCAAACATGTCATAGAAATTTGTCCTGTGCTATTAGCCAAACTTCAGGAGAAATGAGGAGGAAACCAACAAATACAACTAATAAAGGTAGAACTTCGAGGAGAAGATCCCAAATTCATTGTTATCACTAGAGGAGGCATTGTTACAAGAGAATATAGAGTGACCTAGGAAAACACTACAGAAGAATCAGGAGTTAGGAAAGCTGCAAAGAAGACCCAAACTTTTTATGCAAAGAAAGAAAAACAAGTGTTTGAGGAGGCAAGAAAGGAATTTGGAATAGATCAGGCCTCTTCATAAAAGGTTCGACCAGAAGTGAGAGACTATGGAATGCCTCTGGCATTCAATCAGTCTGCTCTACCAAAAGAAGGAAAAGGGTGTTGAAGGAAAATCTCCCTGCGGACAGGTAGATCTCCTCTTGAGAGCTAGACTCTTAACTCTTAAGACAGGAGATGCTTATCGTGGACACTAACTTCCCTTTAGATATAGATAAACTAATGTGTGAGGAGGAAGGAGAAAAGAAGTACCTTTTACCAGTGTTTGTCCCTGCATGATCCGAGTTGAGTTCCAATCTTAAACTCCTCGATAAGCCCTGTAGACAAACAAAAGTACAAACAACTTCCTACTCTACTGATATTAACTTAAAATAAATCTATCTATTAGAGACGAATTCATGTGAGATAAAACACAGAATTGAAAGAAACAGGCCAAGCATATTACATTAGTGAGAACAACAATGAAGAAAACTTACAACCATGAATGTGAGTGCAATAGATTCATCGAGTTCCCCTTGTCCAAACCCTTCCTTAAACAGTCCAGACGCAGAATGTCGATGCTCCAAATGACATACCACTCATGAGATCATAAGTTTGGTATAATTCTCAATCCCCCTTCCCCTCCTCCATGGAAATCTCTCATTATATAATATTTGGAGACTTAACCACCATGGAGAGAATCTCTCATCAGATCCACTAAGAAAGGGATCTCTAAGATATTTAGGGAGAAAATATCTCTTAAGGATTTTGGGGAGGAAAAGGATTTTAAGGAGGAAATATTTCAACCATCCATGAGATCCTCCACCTTCCCTAAAAATAGGAAACCAAATGTGAGGTGGATCCCCACACTTAATTACTTTCTTTTTCATGAATATTAATAATAATTCATGTGCACTTGATTCTCTCACTTAATCAATTTATTTTCATGAATATTAATAATAATTCATGTGTACTTATTATTTCTTTGCCTTCATGTAATATATCCCTCCCCCACATTGACTAGGGATTGTGACATAGGTTATTCCATGGTGTCAAGGTGTATGCGACACTTATACGACACTTAGGGCGAGGTACCTAGCTGTGCAAATTTCATGTGTAACAGAATGCCCCCTAAAGTGTGAGGTCAGAAGAGAGTATGATGGCCGAAACACTTTACGAATCTTTAAAGCAAGAGCGTGGACTCGAAGAACCTGATAGAATTTGCACACAAACATCCAACAAATATTATGACATGCTTCAAACCCAAGGCAGGCATACCTATGCTTGGGTGATCAAGACTTGCAAGATATGGCCACCATAAAATACACTACGGATCCATAATTATATTGATAAAAAGGTATAGCCACTGAAGATTCACTGTGGATCTATACTCCCATGACCTAAACTGATCGTAGCCATGAAGAATACACAGTGGATCTACAAGATGACAATACATAGCCACAACCAATACAAAGTGGATCTATGTAACAGTATATGTGTCATTGTTCAAAAGAAACTCCTGTGCAACTTGGGCAAAGTACATATAAGAGTGATGACTCAACCCAGGGTCTTCTTACCGATCCCAATGTAGTACGAATCTAACCATGTGAATAGATGTCCTGATGTCAAACATGGAAGAAACCACTTGATTACCGGTCAATGATGTAAATCGTTAACAAGTGCGAGGGAGATCACGATTGATGTCAATGATTCCCAAGGTACTCTAGTACATTCCAACGAATGTGAATGGATGAGCTGAAGTCGAACATCTGTGGAATCATCCGATCAGAGGTCAATGATGTAAACCCACTGTCGAATGTGAGGAGGCCTGCCATTGAGGCATGCAGGTCCCAAAGTGCTAACTGGTTTGTAAGTCTAGTTCCTGGATAATGTGTTGAAGTCGACAGGAATAGACTCGTCAAAGGAGGGCCTTGATGTATCCCCCATCAATGACACAAAATGGAAACAGAGATGTAATTGGTAGATCAAATAAACATGGACTGACACAGGTATTGAGACAAGATATTTATGATGGTTGACTCTCAAGGCGGATACTTCTCTTGAACACTGAGGCACAACAGTAGAAACATGACATGGACCAAAACACGATGATGCAATGGATATTGTGACTTTCGTCGGGTGACCCAAAGGAGAAAGAAAAACTCAGAGGATTGGTTCAGTGTATAGGTTTAGTGGATTAAGATGTGCGCAAAGATAAAGTGTCGTGTTCAAGGGCGACTCTAAGAGTTACTGGTAATGTTCTAAAAAACTGCTTGGCTTGCTTCTTTCAACTTTTCCCCCTTCCAGATAGACGAGTACCTCTTTTTAATTTAACGAGCTCGAGGAGGGTAACACATGCTTGATATAACTTACCTTCCGTAAGTCCCTCTTCCTGTATGGGCCTATCGATGTTTGTTTAACGAGTCCAAAGACAGAAAACTCGAAGGTTTTTCATGATTATAGAGTCTGGAAAAACACTTAAAAGAGAACTCTCTCAGTTCCTTTTTTGTAAAGTAGTTGGATGAGTCCGAAAAAGAGATAAACTATCACTCAACAAATGTTTTCTTCAAATACTTTAATGAGCGTGAAGAGAACAAGGTCACTCGGCAATATTTTCATGTTTAGAGAGTCTAAAAAGAACCTAAAGATGACTCCAATGTTGTCCTTTTTCGTAATGTTAGTCTCGCGAGTCTGAAAAAGAGATAAATTATCACTCGAAAGATGCCCTTTCAAACCTTTTAACGAGTGGGAAAGGAAGCAATATCACTCGGCAATATTTTCATGTTTAGAGAGTCTGAAAAGAGCTTAAAGGAGACTCTAGGGGGTTCCTTTTTCGTGTATCCATACAGGTTCGAAAAAGAGATAAAAGTTTACCCAGATGTATTCTCATGTATTTAAAAGCACGAGAAAGAACAAAGACTAAGCTCGGTATGCCCCCATCTTGAAAGCTAGTGGCTTAACTCTAGAAAGATCATCAAAGGCTGGAGACATGCCCTCCAAGCTTCAATTCATTCACCGGCTCCAAGATCGTCACCAATTTCTCTAGTAGATGAGAAAAAGGAGAAGGGTGGATGAAAAGAAGGCTCAAGAGAGGTAACTATTTCATTTTTTAATGATCTTGACACAGGAAAAGAACTATGCTTAGGGCCTCTGTTTCATTTTTTAACGATCTTGCCACAAAGAAGAGAAACTATGCTCGTGACTGCTTCTTGATCATGGCTTCCAAGAGGATAATGATTTGGTAGGATACCATGTCAAGGGAAAAAACTCGATCATGGCCTCTAGGAGATCTTCGTTGGATGGAAGATAATCACTCGGGAAGGAATACATGTCGAGGGTCGCGATAGGAGTAAGGAGATCAGGCTCCACTAATCCTACCGAAGAAATCACCATGTCCACTACCGGATCCAAATCATCAGTAGTTGAAATTATGGGAGATGATGAAAAATCAACACCAGGAGGGGAGATAGAGAATATATCTTCTCGAATTTCTTCATGAGGGGGAAGAAAAGAGGATCGGTGATTGTTATTATCCCAAGGTAACTTGTCAATGCGAAGCATTTCCGGAATATATTCATCAAAAGGAAAAAATGGGGAAATGCAGTCAATCGTAGACGACAAGGAACTCAACCAAGTTTGCATCGAGGAAACATCAAGCGCCAATAGATGTTGGTCATCCGACGAGGGAGAAGCGGATTGGGTAGAAACGTATGATTTTTTGGCTGGACTAAGTGGCATGGTGTCACCTAGTTCATCGAATTCCAATGGACGAGGTACAATCCAAGGGTCAGATGATTCCAAAGATTGATAAGCCGCAGTTGAAATCATATCGACGGTGGAAATATGATGTGTAGTCAGTGGAAGTGGTGTAGGGAAGGTACCCATGAGGCTAGAATCTTTCAGTAAGCCAACACCAATGCTTTCATATGTGATCTTGTGGTCTCCCAAGAAAGGAATATTGTTGGTAGCAGGAGTGCGAGCA
This sequence comes from Picea abies, assembly GCA_900067695.1. Classification (NCBI taxonomy): domain Eukaryota; kingdom Viridiplantae; phylum Streptophyta; class Pinopsida; order Pinales; family Pinaceae; genus Picea; species Picea abies. The sequence continues at coordinate 7,242 of CBVK0102104609.1, forward strand.
TCGGTCGTGCAGAAATCCAATTGATCAACAGTGACAATTTTTCCCTGATGAGAAAATTGGACACATCAAAAAACTGACGAGGCAACGACAGTCATAGCATAAAACCAACTTTTTCCAAGTAACAAGTTGTAATCGAGGGGAGCATTGACCACCTCGACATCAACAATAACAATTTTGCCACCCAATTGGATGGGCAGGGACTGTAAAATCCCATGGGGATGAAAACCTCACCCGTCGAAGGCGCGTAACATCGTTGGGGATTTGTTGAGTGCTGGTGATTTTAAACCTTTCCAACACACCAAAGACATGACACAAGTCGAGGCTCCCTCATCCAAAATAGTTCGGTGTATTTGTTGGTTGTGAACAACAACATCAACTTGGAAAGCAAGTTGGTGGGAGAGTCGAGATGCATAATTGTCCATGTTAAACATGATATGGTTGGACGACTCAGGATCAACAACACTAAGAGCGTTCTACGTTCACTGGGGCAGTAGTGTAGAACTTCTAACACAGACATAGCACACGGTGCTTGAGCCAAATCTTCAACAATGTTGTAGTTCTAGACGGCACGTGAACTAGGATTAAAGGTAGATTTGCGGATAGTGCTCTTAGGAGGGCATAAGATAGAGTTGAACGTGGGTTTTTCAATCTGAAGTGGTCTAGACGGAGGATTAACCGATGGAAGACCAACGGAGGATGATGATGGATCTGGTAAAGTACCGGTACCGTTAATGTCTTTTCCTTTGTCAAGGTTACCTGGTGTGTCGTATGTCTTAGAGAGAGTCGTCAAATTAATCCCATTAAGCATATAAATATGTGCACTCGATGAGGCCTCATCATTAGGATGGCTAGAACTGCCCCCAGGAGAGGGGGTTTCAATAACCATGGATTGTTGTTGTGGAAAATACTAAGTAAGCAAAGTGGGTTGTGAGTTTCCTTGGAGAATTTTGGCCACTTCATTATGAAGTAGATAGTCTCGAGTGTAGTGATCATCACCACAAATGATACATGAGAATTTCAGTTTCTATTGTGTTTTCTTTTCAGTAGAAGGTGTTTGAATTTTTGGTTGTTCATTGTTATTTTTTGATTTATTCTTTGTCTTCTTCTTACCTCTGGATTTTTGTGAAGGGGCAGATTAAACTTCATTCACCTTAGAGATCTGAGTTTGGGGGGAGGTAGAGGAGAGTGTGAGCGATTGGGAAATAGATTGAGTTTTGACGGAACCGATAACACCATCTGCATGAGATGAGGATGGTGGTTTGGATGGATTGGTATTAGCTCAAGCAACATTTGGAAGAAAATCATACAAAGTACCAGATTGGGAATAAACCAAATCTAAATACTGAGCCCAAGTGATGGATTGTTCCTCTGTGACCGCACCACCCATAGCGACATTGTGAGCGATCGGGGGTAACAGTGATTTAGTAAACCATTCCGCCAACAGTATGTCAGGAATGACTTCCTTGATAATCCTTCATCGTCGCCTCCACTCATGTATATGGTTAGAGATATTCACGAAGTTAGTTTGATGAAGGGAGGTCAAGAGTTCAGTACTCGTCTCGTAGCGAATAGGCAGTTGAAAGTGCATGAGGAAATACATGGCAAGGGAATTGAAATCATGAAATGAAGCATGTGGTAGTTCAAAATACCACTTTGCTGCTGAACCGGTAAGTGTTCGCTGGAAAAGACGCAAACATATAGAATCATCCATGAGGGAGTTTGATGAACACCACAAATGGAAAGTCATCACATGGTTGTTCGGATCTATGCCGGGGTTTCCTTCAAATTTTGGAATATTAGAAGGAAGTTTAGCTGGAATGACTGGCCAAACCAGTGAATGAAAAATAGGATCATTAGTTAACCGAGACAAGTCTGGGAGATCCAGAGTCGCAAGGAAAGGTAGTTGTCGGTTAATTTGCGAATGATACTGGTGCAGCATAGGAACACCAGTAGGACCATAAACTGGGTTAGGTGGATAGTTGTAACCAGTAGGTCCTCCTATATACAGTTGTTATTGGTCAGGATAAGCAGGATTCGATGGTGGATGAGAAACATTTGCATAACCCGATGGGTTCTGAGCATTATAGGCTGGGTGATTTTCTTGCCCATGAGGAGGATAAACATTTTTCCCTTGAGAATGGTAAGGAGTAGATCTTGGAGGTGGATACACATTAGACCCATGAGGAGAATAAGAATGTGGTCCCGGAGAACTCCAGGTGGTGTTTAGGATGTCGCCCGGATAAGATTGTCTGTAAGATGTTCTGGAAGGAACATGATTGAATACTCCTCCTAGTGGGTTATTATACAAGTGCCCCCCAACGTGGGGTTGAGTAAAAGTGCCTCCTGAAGATACTCCCCAGGATTTTGAAAGGTTTCCAGCAAACAAAGATTGCCCCCTGCCAGCGGTGGATTTACGACCGAGGTATGACTGGCAAACGGAGGGTGCCCTCCAGGAGGAGTATGAAAAGGGGGCTATCCCCTGGGAGGGGTAGGCCCACCATGGAAAGGTATTCCTCTAGGAGGGAAAGGTTTGTTAGATGGTGGTTTCCCTCCAGCCGGTTGTGTTGGGCTAGCAGGGGTCTACATTCTCGGGTGAGCAGATGTCCCAGCAGGATCGTGTGGAACATGTGGAGCTGTAGAGTAAAAGCTTGTAGAAACGGGGGTAGAGATTGAAGTGCCTTGGGGATGAGTAGAGGTGATGAGTCTAGCATTAGGATGGACTTGTGTTGGTGTAACAGTAGGGTTAATAACCTAATCGACTGGGTGATTCATGGTTTGACCGGATGGTCATGTTTCACTAGGAGGGTCATGAGGATGAAAGGGCTGTAGAAAGGATTCAAAATATTCATAGATATCGCATCCCGATGAAGTCCTCCATATAGAACGAGCAGGTGTGGGATTGGTATCTACTACGGTGCTAGGATGAACAGGAGTCCTATACTCATCACCAAAGATTGGTTCTGTGGATCCCATATATGTTTCGGTAAAAATCCTCTCTAGTAATCGTGGGACCTCTTCATCTATGATGTTCCCAAGGGATTCTAGACGAACCAAAAGTGGTTCATGAGGGGTTACCGACACAGATGTAGTGGGATTGTCAACCGTAACCAAAGTGCTTTCCGAGTTATGTAACGGAAGAGTAATAACACTTCCAGCGTCAGATTGATTTTCTACCTCTCTATGGTAGTTGTCTTCTGGAGGGTTAGGAGGTAAGGGTTGATAACCCTCCGGAGGCATCCCTTGCATCCTACATGATCGGTGAAGACCTTTATTGTCTACAGGATCAATTGTGGAGAATAAAAGAACACACTGAAAATCTAGGGCCAACTAACAAGAAGAAACAACATACGCTAATAAAATCTAGGAATCAACCAAGCAAACAAAACTTCTCTCGATGATCGTACTAGTTGGTGATGAAATCCAATGTCGCGTGATCAAGTCAAGAAGGGGCTAGGATATGGTGGAACAGTTACAATGGCGACCTGCTTAACGGAATTTCACCTTGGTGCAAGCTTCCACGCAGTAATTGTGGATTTACCCTCCAAAGAGCCCGAGTGAGTTTGACCAATGTATGTTTCAAGTATGGTGAGACTTCCCTTCACCGTCACCGTGTGTCAGTACCTAAAGATTATGGCAACTAAAGACACCAATTCACAGTGATTCCCTGGGCGGGTACAGTTGACAGTCTGATCCTAACGTGTGGGCAGGCAGGATAACAAGTCCGAAATCAACCCGAGAGGCTCCCACACATAATTGTGGGTATACCTTCAAGCGACCCCCAATATACGATCCGACCACTATTAACAGTTGAACCACGGAGGGATAATCTTCGTAATTCGCCCAAATGCGACCTCGTGTGTAACCCTTGTGTGAGAGGGGGATCCCATAAAACCTATACGACAATTGGATTTTACTCTCCCTAGCTTAGGATGCTAATGTTTGTTTTGAAAACTTTGGAGAGTTGTACTCACAACCTAATCCAAAGTGCTAACCCTAGTCTACTGTTGGTGGAAGATCCTAAAAACAAAAAATGTTGTAGATAATTTTTAATTAGAATTCATTTTACAGATGTTCTTTACTCAAAGAGTGCACAAAAGTGAAACTAATGTAATGATGACTGAATTCCCAAAAATATGCATGAAATATGATAAACAATCATTTATTTTCAATGAACGCCTATTTAAGGGAAAGGGAAAGAGTCGTTTTCACTATCAAACACTAATATGGAACGTCCTCAATCAATTTGTTCTCAATCGAATGTAATGCAATGCTAAAACATTTCAGAAATGCCTTCTAATATGCAAACCAATCACTAATATGTATCTTTGTCTTTTGTATGTGAATGATGATTAATTCAATGCAAAAAACTTCTTCTGCCAACCACCCTTTCAGATCAAGGAGATTCGGACAAGCATAAGAAGGTTTCACACAAACAACACACCCTTTTGCTATGATTGAAACAAAAAGCAAAAAGAAAACAAAAGACAACAAAGAAAATCAAGAAATCCCAAACAAAAGAAAGATGCTTAAGAACGATGAAATCAAGAAACCAAATAAAATGATTCATAGATTTCTGATGCCCTTCACCAAAGTTCCTTCTCAGTCGGATAAGAGAGAAGAAAGCAGTAGATTGATTCCAAGTTCTCAACAACAGAAAAACTCAAAATAAAGAAGAAGGCCCACAAAATCTAAACAACAAAGTTCTTATTCCTCATAAGGAAGGATGTCAAAGTTCAATAGGAAGAAGCATTGAATCACAAAGAAGCTCATTAAGTAAAAAAACAGAGACTGGATCTCAGAAAATGCAATTCTGGAAAGGATTTTTTGCAAAGAGAGGTTGGCGCTCTGGTATAAGGGGCACCAGAGCATTATAATGCTCTTTCTAAGGCTTTCAGGGAGTGCTAGTGCCCTGCTAACAAGGTAGGGGAGTGTTGGTGTCCTAAAACCCAGAAAAAAGTCCAGAAAACCCTAAAAATCAGTAGCACTATGGTATTCAGAGTATGTGTGATGGAATAAGGATTCAATCAACATATGAAATCAAACATACAGGGTGAACAAGGTCTAAAAAACAACAAAGGGTAAGACAAGGTCTGTGAGAAAAACCAAAACTAAAAAGTTTCGATTCGTCCCCAGCGGAGTCGCTAATTTCTGTTGAAGGAAAATCTCCCTGCGGACAGGTAGATCTCCTCTTGAGAGCTAGACTCTTAACTCTTAAGACAGGAGATTCTTATCGTGGACACTGACTTCCTTTTAGGTCTAGATAAACTAATGTGTGAGGAGGAAGGATAAAATAAGTAACTTTTATCGGTGTTTGTCACTGTACGATCCGAGTTGAGTTCCAATCTTAAACTCTTCGATAAGCCCTGTAGACAAACAAAAGTACAAACAACTTCCTACTCTACTGAGATTAGGTTAAAATAGATCTATCTATTAGAGATGAATTCATGTGAGATAAAACACAGAATTGAAAGAAACAAGCCAAGAATATTACATTAATGAGAACAACAATGAAGAAAACTTACAACCATGAATGTAAGTGCAACAACTTCATCGAGTTCCCCATGTCCAAACCCTTGCTTAAACAGTCCACACGCAGAATGATGATGCTCCAAATGACATACCACTCATGAGATCATAAGTTTGGTATAATTCCCAATCCCCCTTCCCCTCCTCCATGGAAATCCCTGATTATATAAGATTTGGAGACTTAACCAGCATGGAGAGAATCTCTCATCAGATCCACTAAGAAAGGGATCTCTAAGATATTTAGGGAGAAAATATCTCTTAAGTATTTTGGGGAGGAAATATCTCTCAAGGATTTTAAGGAGGAAATATTTCAACCATCCATGAGATCCTCCACTTTCCCTAAAAAATAGGAAACCAAATGTGAGGTGGATCCTCACACTTAATTACTTTATTTTTCATGAATATTAATAATAATTCATGTGCACTTGATTCTCTCACTTAATCAATTTCTTTTCATGAATATTAATAATAATTCATGTGTACTTAGTATTTCTTTGCCTTCATGTAATATATCCCTCCTCCACATTGACTAGGGATTGTGACATATGACTAGGGATTGTGACATAGGTTATTCCATGGTGTCAAGGTGTATGCGACACTTATCAGACACTTTACGACACTTAGGGCGAGGTACCTAGGTGTGAAAATTTCATGTGTAACAAAGAGGTAAGCAAGCTCATGGAATTCTTATATACTTGTATTAAGTTGATTTAGGATGAAAGTGTTGTACAAGAACTACAAAACTTGATTAGATAGTATGAGCTAGAGAAGGTAGACCCCTTACTGAGTAGAGCAGTACACCAAATATCTAAAAAGAGGAGGAAAAATAAATAATTACACTTGAATTCTCAAATTGGAGAGTATGATATAGACTACGTCGTCCTTGACTTAGGGTTAGAAGTCAATGTCATGACGAAGCAGACCTGGGCACTAATGGGAAAACCTAAGTTGATCTATTCCTCTATCAGGCTTAGGATGGCCAATCAACAATCTATGAGCCCCTTTGGAATATTGGAACATGTCCCTGTAGACATTTATGGGGTCAGAACATTTGTAGACTTTGAGGTCATTGAGATAGTTGATGATAGCTGCCCTTACCCCGCGTTGTTAGGAATTGATTGGGCTTTCAACAATTCCACTGTGGTTGATTTAAAGAAAAGAAGAATGATGTTTGAAGGCGATGGCCTTAGGGTCATTGCAGCTTTGGATCCTGATGAAGGTCCCAGATACACATAGCCCATCAGAGAAGAAGATCGCGCATATGAGTGAGAAAAAATATACAAATTGACAGCTAGACAACAAGATTACATTAATCCTACAACAGATGGGAATTTAATCTAGCGAAGTGAAAGAGGATGATCATCAGATTTGGAAGAAGCACTGGAGAACTGGTAGAACAAAATGTATGAAGTATCTACTAGAAGGTGTGCTATATTGACCAAAGAAGTTCGTTGGATCGACACAATAATAAGTAACTTTCCCACCTTTGATGGTTTAAATCATTTGGAAGCGTTCTTGATGGAGTTTGAAGAAATTGTACCAATACAACAAAGATTGTTGGCACTGCACGAGGCCTTGAAAGCAAATCTAGCAAGGTGGTGGGGGACACACAAACACAACATTACAGATTTGGTACAATGTCGCACTTTGATGACAACACATTTCTCAGAGCAAGTAGAAGGCTACGAAGTTAGATACACATGTTAGAGTTTTCCAAAGGACCATGTGCAAAATTGTGAGGAAGCCTAGAGAAACATTCCTCAAGAGCAGTGGGTGCATAAATTCATCAACACACTGGAAACAACCCCTATCAATTGGTACCTTCAAGCATAACTGCACCTCATCACTATAGATTGGGAAAGTATGACCCAAAACTTTGTAACTACCTTCTTATTTGAAAGCCAATATCCTATAGTGGATCAAATATTACAGATTGTAAGACAAAAAGTGTTCAAGGAGGCACCTAGCCTCCCTTTGGAGCAAGAAGAGGATGAATGGACTGCGCCTCTTCAGAAACTGCAAGGCTGTTACAATATCAATGTTGATGAAGATGATGATCCTAGGAAGGTGAACATCACCGAAACAGAAGTCCAAAGAGACATAGAAGGACCAGGAGTTGAGATACCTTTCATTGGACAACTGATTAAAATCAAGAAATTCAACATTGGAACAAAACAAACATCAAAGATTGCTAATGTTGGAGATTATTGGGATGTTGCCACTATTGACAAGATCACAGAGTTACTGCATGAGTATCAGGACTTGTTTCCAACCAAGTTCACTGATATGAAGGGAATTAAAGGGCCCATGGGAGAGATGAAAATTCCCTTAAAACCAGATGCAAGGCCAATCAAACAAAGACCTTATAGATTGAACCCCAAATATAAGGAAAAAGTGAAGACTGAACTAGATAGAATGTTAGAAGCAGGAATCATAGAACCTGTTGAAGAGTCAGAATGGATAAGCCCTATGGTGGTGCAGGATAAGAAGACAGGAGAGATTAGGATCTGTGTAGATATCAAAAAGCTGAATGATGCCTGTTTTCATGAGCCATTCCCTACACCATTTACTGACGAAGTGTTAGACAATGTAGGAGGACAGTAGGTCTATTCCTTCACCGATGGATTTTCAAGATACCATCAGATCAGGATTGCCAAGGAAGGTCACCATAAGACCACATTTGCAATAGAATGGGGATCTTACCATTATACAGTGATGTCAATCGGATTGAAGAATGCACCAACCATCTTTTATCGGGTGGTGGTCGAAGCATTCAAGGAGTTCCTACATAAATTTCTAGAAGCACACTTTGATGATTGGACTGTTTTCAATATTTCAAAAAATCATATTGAATGTCTCAGGATAATGTTGGACAAGTGCAGGTAGTGTCAGATTGTCTTAAACCTGAAGAAGTCCATCTTCTTTTCACCCTTCGGAGTGTTGTTAGGTAATATTGTATGCAAGCAAGAATTGTTGGTAGATCCATCTAAGATTTCCATTATAGTCGATCTACCCCCTCCTACTTCAGTCAAACAATTGGGCACTATGCTGGGACACGCTGGATACTATAGGAAGTTTATTAAAGGCTATGCATAGATTACAACACCCATGGAGAAGCTTTTGAAAAAAGTCTCTCAATTTCAATGGACAGAACAATGCCAGCAGAGCTTTGACACACTGAAATAGAAAATGGTTACTGCGCCTATTTTGGTTTTCCTAGATTAGAGTGAGGAATTCCATGTGCATGTCGATGCATCTTCTATCGCATTAGGAGCAGTGTTAGCACAACCAAGAACAAGAGACATCGACCACCCATTAGCCTTTGTTATCAGGAAGCTATCCACAATTGAGATTAATTACACCACCACTGAAAGGGAAGGTTTATCCATGGTGTATGTGCTGCAGAAGTTTCACCACTACTTGTTGGGAGGAAATTTTAAAATGTTCACTAATCACTCTACACTGAAATACCTAGTCAACAAGCCAGTGTTTGGGGGGATAATATGCAGATGGCTTCTTCTATTCCAGGAATATGATTTTGAGATCATGGTCAAACCAGGAAGGATGAACAAAGGTCCTAATCACTTGTCGAGGTTGGAACATGGAGAGGAACCTACTAGTTTGGAGGATACACTACTGGATGCACAACTACTGACCATTAGGAAGGTTGATGATCACTTCGTGGAGATAGTATAGTTCCCGTCAACATGAATGGAACCTAGTGACTATACAGTTATTTAGAAGAAACAGTTGGTAGTGCATGCTGAAGATTTTTCACTTATAGCTGGACATCTATACAAGATGGGACCTGATGAGATATTGAGGTGTGTTATGAAAGAAGAGAGACCATTGATCCTCACCGAATCCCATGAAGGCATCGCAGGAGGACACTACACAGGGAAAGAAACAACGCAAAAGGTTCTTAGAGATGGCCTTTGGTGGCCTACTTTACACAGAGATGCTAAGGATTATTACAGAGCCTGCGATGTATGCCAAAGAGTTGGAAAATCGTCTAGAAGAGATTAAATGCCATTAGCACCCCAGCTAACCTTACAATCCATTGAGAAATGGGCCATTAACTTTGTGGGACCTATGAACCTGCCAGAGAAACACACATGAGATAGATACATAATCACTGTGATGGAGTATTTGACCAGATGGGTAGAAGCAAGAGTAGTTAAGGACTGTAGTGCAACTACAATTGTGTGCTTCATATTTGATGATATCATAACCAGGTTTGGATGCCCGAAGACCCTAGTGAGTGATCAAGGCACACATTTTATTAACAAGACTATTGAAGCCCTGACTCAGGAATTTGAAGTTCACCATCAGAAGAGAACGCCCTATCATCCACAAGAAAATGGGACAGTTGAAGCATTCAATAAGATATTAGAGACAACGTTGATGAAGATATGTAGTATGAACATGGATGACTGGGATTTGAGAGTACCAACAGTATTATGGACCTATAGAACCACTTACAAGAAACTAACCATAAAGGCCCCCTTTAAACTGGTCTATAGTCTAGAAGCAGTTGTACCCATGGAATATTTGGTTCTTAGTCTGAGAATTGTAGCCTTTACATATATGGATGACACTGGCACTATGCAAGAGAGGCTTGCGCAGTTGGTTGAACTGGAAGAAGATAGACTTATTGCAGGATTTCACCAACAGGTTCAGAAAGAAAGAGAAAAGGCCTACCATGATAGACATATCAAGAAGAAAGTGTTCAAGCAAGGAGATCTGGTTTGGTATATGACAGTAAGTTCATGAGACATCCAGGAAAGTTCAAAACACATTGGCTTGGGCCATATGAGGTTGTCTATGTTACAGAAAGAGGAGTTGCGCAGTTGAAGACTTTGAATGGAGAATGGAAGGAAGGATTCGTGAATGGGAGTTGGTTGAAATTGTATTATGACAACCAGTTGCCTTGCAACTCTCAGTAAAATAAAAAGGAAAAGGGTCTAGCTACCAATTTCAGTTGAGAATGAGTACCAAACATAGAAAAGACAATCTACACAAGGAAGGAAGGGAGGCATAGAGCTGAAAGCATAGGCTACCCTAAGCAGTCTAAAATCGAAGTAAAACAGAAGAATCAGATCTAAGGTGCCTTAGGATGAGTCATAGGTGAGTTTTGGGGGCATGTTGGCCCTTGGATATGGAATCAAGTGAACATTAAGGAAGAAAAGGGAAAACACGAACTGCGTGGAAGACATAGTGACTGATACTGGGTTGAAGTGAGTAGAAGAGAAGAAAATATGGTGCGAAGTAAGAGAAAACAGGTTGTTGGATGAGAGGATTGAGGATGAAAGATCAAAGAGGAAGACAGATCATGGACAAATCAGCAAGAAGAAAAAGCCACCGTTGGATGCTTTGGAGCACCACGCGACAAGGAAGGAAAGATAGGCTAGTGAAGCCCTAAAAAAGTGGGTCAAGTTGACCTAGAGTTTTAGACGCCTAGGGTTTTTGACACTTAGGTCTTGGCCTAAGGTTGTCAGTGAATGATTGTAATGTATAAATAAAGGTCTAAAGGACCTAGGATGGGTTGGTGCTAGGTTGGTTGAGATTCATTGTTGTTGTGTGATTGAGTGAGTACTATTGTGTGAGAGAGAAGTGCTGAGTGTGGGAGCCTTCTGGTATTGTATATATTCAACTGGGTGCGAAGATCAACCTTGCAGCTGGGTGCACAGGGAGGGGAGACATAGAGGAGAAGAGAAAATATCTTCTAGCTAAGAGCACAAATAGAACTGTATGCTTTCATCTTAATATATTATAAAGCACAATTATGTGGACATAGCCCCATGGAGAGGGTGAACCATGTATATCTTGTGTTATGTGTGATTGATGTTGTGTTCTCTGTCATTTGATATGATGCTGTTGTGTTAGAGCTGAAGTATAACCTGCGCAGTAGGTTTAAGGAAAATAAATAATACTAGGTTGTTGTGTGTTGTTTCTTTGAATCCACTTTGCATTCCTTCTGGTTGTAGACACCTGTGTCCTACAACCCCCTATAGCTACTTGGGGAGACTGCATCTGCTTCACAGATGTTTCCAAAAGGGCCAGTAGTTAGGGCTTGTTGGTGCACTCTTGAGTATTGAACCTGGGGTCTTCCCCTATACCAATATTCATCCTTCAGAGCCTACTGCTCCTCGTCCTCTATCACTATTAATGTCTCTTGCGATTTCCTAGATGTTGAGTTTTCCTCAAACTTAACATCTCTTCTCACAATTGTATTCCATTGCAATAGTATGAAGATCATGTAATCCTTTGAGGTCTCTTTGTACCCCACAAATATACCCTCTTTTACTGAAGGATCCATTCATCCTCTTCTCCACAAGCACATGGATGTAGGCTGGACAAGAAAAGATCCTCAAATGTCCTATATCTAGCTTTACCCCTGATAATGCCTCCTTCGAAGGCTTGTCCCCCAATATCCTATGAGGACTCATGTTCTAAAAATATACTATCATGTATCATAGCCCTGACAAAACCAATTATGGACCGATTCTTTATCTCCACAACTGCATTCTATTGAGGGTTGTATGAGACTGTCAACTCCCTCTTAATCCCTACCTCCTTCCATAAATCCTTGAAGACATTGGAGGTGTACTCTTCCCCATTATCTGGCCTCAAGACCTTGATCTTTGTTCATGTATGTTTCTCCACCTGATCCATGAACTCCTAAAATAGACTGAAGACATCATCCTTGGTTTTCATAAAGAAGATCTAGGTTTTCCTGGAAATTCCATAAATGAACGTCACATAGTATGATGCTCCCTACAATGATACTACTAACATCGACCCATTTGCATCAAAATTTATAAGATCCAATATTCCCTTGGACCTACTCTCGCTTCTTGGAAATGAATCCTTAGCATTCTTTCTAAGTGCACACCCTCTACACACTCCCTGCCACTCAACATTGAACTCTAGAAGACTTGTAACAATTCCCCTTAGAATCTGAAGTGCCCTGTAGTGAAGGTGTCCCAACCTCCGATTCCATAGCTCACACAGGCTATCATTTTAACGTACTAAATCATTAACAAGCTTTCCTTACAACCAATATAAATTCCCTCTCTAACCCCAATGACCAATGTTGTGTCTAGTCTATCTTTCTATGGAAATATGAGTACTTTCCCTCTCTAAAAATTAACGAAAAAACCCTTGTCCTCCATAGCTGAGACGAAGAGTGATTTCTTATTCAATCCTTGTACATAAAGCACATCCTGGGCATCAAACGAACCTCTTAACTCAAGCTAGAAAAAAATGTTGCCTCTCCCTTCACTGCATACTTGGCATCATCACCAAGCTCCACATGAAACCCTAAGTCCCTCTCTGTAAAAATGTTGAATATCTCTTGTGCTTCTTTCATATGATAACATGCACCATTTTCCAAACACCACACACTACTGGTAGTTGTGTTGGTAGAAAGGCAAGAAACTAGTGAAAAATATTTCTCAAACTTCGCGGTAAACTCATATAGTTGTGTCTTTGTTGACGTTTTTTTCTACATCTTTCCTCTTCCCTTATTCTTCTCTAGACACTGAGATGCATAATCTCCATTCTTATGACATGAGAAACACTTGATTTTACTCAAGTCCTTCTTCTTCTCTAGTTGTGATGTTCCTCCATCATTATTACCCTTCTTGTTGGAACTCTTTCCTTTTCCCTTCCTTCTCTTATTGACAAGGTACAAGTTCTCATCATTACTTCCATACTTGTTTCTTTTAGACTCCTCTCGAGTCTCTTCCTAGATACAATCATCCCAAATCCTTTGTCAATTTGGGATTTTTTTCCGAGTGAAAACTTCCTTGACAAATGGTTCCCAAGACTTGGGAAAACCATTCAATACCACATTCACAAGCTCTACGTCATCCAATTTATCCTCTATAGCTGCAAGTTGATCACGTACCTAAATGATCCTCATGAAATAGCTGGTAACATTGTCATATCTAGACATCTGCACAGATTTGAGTTTATTTCCCAAGATAATATTCATATTCATATTAGTGCTCCAGAATAATCCTACACTGAATCCAAGATTACTTGCTTAAATTTAATCTCTTTCTTATGAGTTTCCAAATATTTCAGATCTGTAGGTGGAACAACTACTTTGTCCACTATCTCCCAAAGTTCATATTCCTTCAAAGACAAAGTAACTCTTTCTTTCCAAGATAGGAAGTTGGATGCTCCATCCAATATGTATTCAACTGTTAGACTTATTGTTTCCATCCCTTAGACCTGATAATCTACCCTGGAAATAGCTTGCTGCTGAAACTGGCCCTGTACTGACCTATACGATCCTACACATGCCTATCACCATTGAAACCTACATATGTACACAAATTTCTTTAATAAAACCCATGTATGTACACGATTGTTTCTTCTGCAACCCATGTACATCTTTGTACAACTACAAACCCTAGTTCTTCTTCAATACAATTGTTTCCCTAAAATCCAACCCTTGATTTTTGATTGCTAGTTACAGATCCACTAAGATCTCATTGCATATCTAATAGATCTGCTATCAACTATTGTGGATCTAATATGATTTCTTCTTAGAGTAATTTCTATGATACCATGTTGAATTTTCCTTAATCCCAGACACCTAGGTACTTTTTTATCTAGTGATTTCCTTGTGTAAATCAAATTATCATCTCAAAAAACATAATACACTTGCTGGAATAATCAAATCAAATTAATAGTGGAAGAAACATAGGTACTCCGACGTGCTTGACATGTGGTTTCATTTAAATCGTACTTGGCTTTGAGTGAATTGTTAACTAATGAATGGCTTAAAATTGTGAGGAGCTATTAACTTTTAAAGTTTCAAACCTTTATTTTATGGTTTTATTTGCTAATTCGCAGTAGTTTAAAGGTTTTGGGGATAAATTGTTGTCTCTACATATTCTAGTGGTTAAGTATATATAATCTAAGTGCCCTAGGGTTTTTAGGACACTGAATCCATTTATGCATTCGGAAATGCAATTTAAACAACATAAAATTTCAATTTCACTCATATTTATATTGGTTAATTGCTGTGAAAAATGCCAAAATGTAAAACATTTAGATAATGCCATTTGTTTTCCTCCTTATTTAGGTTTCACTTTCTTCTATGGAATCATTTTTTCTTTCTTTCTTTTATGGCCTCATTGGCTAATTTTTCTGCCTCCTTGTTTTGGTTTCACATGCCTTTATTGGCTAATTTGTTTGCCTCCTTGTTTTAGTTTCACATGTCTGATTTCACAAGATTTGGAAAAACTTGATGCATTTGAAATGAGACACTAATTACTTTCCTCTCTTGAATATTGAATACAATTTGAAGTTTCTCAAGTTTCAATCTTTGATAAGTGTTTGGAGGACAATTGATGAGTTTCCAACCACGATTATGGGTTGAATTTTCCTGGCTATATCTAATTCCAGACCTTGAAGAAGAGAGTATGCCTTTGTCTGATTGTTTGTGTTGATTCCAAAAGTCTAGAAATATTTCATTTTTGTTTATTTGTGTTCATTTCTCGAGATTTTGGATGGACCTCGAAGAAGGGCATATTCCTTTGCTTGATTGTTTGTGTTGATTCCAAGAGTCTAGAAGTATTTCATTTCCATTTGTTTGTGTTGATTCCAAGAGTCTAGAAGTATTTCATTTCTATTTGTTTGTGTTGATTCCTCTATATCTCAGATGATCACCCTGCGCCCCACACCTTCTACCCTTAATGTTTTGAGGATTGTTATAATTGGGAAATGATGATGTTTTTTCATTTAGAAATTAAACCACTTATATTTTATTTTATTTTGTTAATCTTTAGAATCCATGTAGTAATGCACTGTTCCTTTTTGAAATATGAAGTGGCTTGAAAAATCCTTCAAGAGTAAAGATGTAACCTAAAGTAGACCTCCTCTTGTCCAATTCACCTACAAAATATGAATCACCATAACCACAAAATGTATCATTACAACCATCAAAGGTGTTGCAATAATCATGTGTGCCTCTTAGATACCAAAGTACCCATTTCATCGTTTCTTAATGTTCTCTAACTAAATTTTCCATGTATCTACTAAAAACACCAATTTCATGTGCAATATCCGATCTACTACATACCATCGCATACATTAAACATCCTACTACATTTGCATAAGGTACATGAGACATATAATCCTTTTCTTCTTTACTACTATGACATAATTTTGAAGAAAACTTAAAATGGGAATCCAAAAGGACATTGACATTTTCACAACATTCATATCAAACTTCATCAGTATTTTAGCCACATACTTCTATTGTGATAGCCAAATATTTCCATTTTTCTTGTCTCTCTTTATTTCCATGCCCAAAATTTGCTTTGCTTCTCCTAGATCCTTCATATCAAAAGTCCCAATCAACTGGGCCTTTAACCTGTTGATCTCAACCATGTTTTTTCTTGTAACAAGCATATCATCAACATCTAATACCAAGATAATGAATATTTCATTTAAAATTTTGAAGTAAACAGAATGATCATACTCACTTCTAGTAGAATTTTGGCTCATCATGAAGGAATCAAACTTATTGTACCATTTCCTAGGAGACTGCTTCATGTCATACAATGACTTCTTGATCCTTCAAAAAATATTCTGTTGCGATCTTTAACAAAACCTTATGGTTGTTCCATATATATCTCCTCATCCAAATCTCCATGCAAAAAAGTTATTTTAACATCTAACTACTCCAACTCAAGATCATATAAAGAAACTAGTGCTAACATAGTAGAAATAGAAACAAGCTTAACAACTAGTGAAAATATTTCATGGAAAACAATACCTTCCATTTTAGAATACCCTTTTTCAACAAGTGTAGCTTTGTATCTTTCATTTCTACCATCAACACCCTTCTTCAATTTCTAGACCCACTTTCACCCAACCACTCTTCTGTCCTTAGGGAGTTCTACCTAGTCCCATGTTTTATTATTCTCCACGACATTCATTTCTTCTAACATAACTATTTTCCATTTGGAACTTTCAACATCATCCATTTCTTCCTGATAACAATAAGGTTCCCCATAATTAGTAATCAATGCAATAAATGAAACATAATATTCATACCTCTTGGGAGGATTTTTGTCTCGTGTAAATATCCTCAAGGCTGGATGTGGTGTTTCCACATCTTCTTCTTTCTTCCTTGTCTTTGTAGATGGTTGAGTCTCCAACTGAATTTATTGATGTTGTGGTACATGTTCTTGTTTCACTTCAACTTCTACAACATATGATTTTATGAGAGGGGATTCATCAAACATTACAACTCTACTAATGATTATTTTGTGGGAAGTAGGATCCCACAATATATATCTCTTAACTACATCATCATAACCAACAAAAATGTACTTATGTGACCTAGATTCTAATTGAACACTGATCTTTAGGAATAAGGGCATAAACATCACAACCAAATATTTTCAAATTCTAGTAGTCACAAGGGTGTCTTGTCCATACCTCTTCAGGAATTTTACAATCTATTGCAACTGATAGTGACCAATTTACCAAATAGCAAGCAGTAGTAACTTCTTTTTCCCACAACTCTTGTTGCAAATTGACATTACTTAGAATTATCCTTTCTCTCTCTAGAATATTCATGTTCATGTGTTATGCCACGTCATTTTGTTGAGGAGTGTATACCATGGTTTTATGCCTTATGAGCCCAACTTCCTTGCAATATTACTCAAATTCCAAGGATTTGAACTCACCTCCATTATTTGTTCTCAAACACTTGATTTCCCTGCAAGTTCCCTTTTCAACCAAAACTCTAAACTATTTAAATAAATCAAACACGTTATCTTTTCCCTTTATAACATAGACCCACACCTTTCTAGATTAATCACCTATAAATGTTACAAAATATGATGATAATCCAAAATAAATTATAGGGGATGGCCCCCACACATATGAATTAATATAATCCAGAACACCTTTACTTATATGACTGGTTGTTTTAAACTATTGTCTACAATGCTTCCCAAAAACACAATGTTTGCATAAATACAATGTTTGTAGAAATTCAAATTCAATGATTTCAAATCTGGAAGTAACTTGTGGTTTATCAATACCTTCAACCCTTTCTCGCTCATATGACCCAGTCATTGATGCCATAAATGAGCATGTTCATTTTCCTCCTCTAATGCCACCATGGATTCATTTACTTGAGTGTTTCCTTCCAGTTTGTAAAGGTTTCCAATCTTTGTATTCTTCATAACCACCAAAATTCCCTTGGACATTTTAAGTACTCCACCTTGACCTGTAAACATGTAAACTCTAGAATCCAAAACTTCCATAGAAATTAAGTTCTTTTTAAGTTCATATACATGTCTAACCTCTGTCAATGTTTTAACAATACCGTCAAACATTTTAATCTTAATGCTTCCAACCCTAATTCTATTACAAGGAAGATTGCTTCCCATAAGAATAGTACCACCATAAACAAATTGATAAGAGGAAAAACAACTCCTATGTGGACACATGTGATGTGAAGAAACAAAATCTAATAACCTTTCTTCATGATACTATGAGACATTACAAATGGATAAAACTTGATCAAACATACATGAACTTGACTCAACTAGATTTGGTTCCTTAACAAAATCTTCCTTGAATTCTTGTCTCTTCCAACAATATTTCTTGATATTCCCTAATTGACCACAATACCAACATTTATCTTACTCTTCTTTCCCTTTGACTTGGAATCTAGATGCAGCTCTCAATTTCTCCCTTCTTTCTCTGGATCGACCTCTAACCATCATTTCTTCTGGTGTGGAGTTTTCTATAATGGATTTCCTCCTCACCTCATCAGACAACAAATCTCCCACAAAAAAATTGTATTCAAGAGTATCAATTTTACTAAAGCTAATGGAAGTGACTAAATGATACCAAGACTCACGCAATGAACAAAAAAATGTCATTGTTGATCTAGATTACTTTGGGGAGTGATATGAAGGTAGAAATATAACAGAGATATAAAAAATAAATACATATAGATATGGAAAGGAACACATTAATAAAGTAAATCTCATATTTGATTAATGATTGTCTGAAATACAAAATACTGTAAAATGCAAAACAACACAAGCTAGCTAGAATGGCGGTATCTTATCTCTGAGAAGAGATGTGTCATCTACGCTCACTCACAAGAAGCTGAGTACAATGAGGCTCCAAAGGAATTTTTAACATAAAACATAAATTAAAAAACCCTAAACATCCTAAACCCTAACCCCGGGAGATGAAACGCCAAAAGGTTTGTGGCCCCAGTGGGGGTAGTTGATACATCAACTTCCCGAGGGCATAACTTTTGCATACGATCTTTTTTTGGGGTTATCGATACATCATTGGAAAGGTATAACTAAGGAGTACATATTTCGTTCATCCTAAAATCCTCATTTTGTTACATAGTAAGTGTTTTCGAGCCCAACAAACGTCATTTAGGGCCTCAAAACGGTCCTGAAAGTTTGGGTAACGAAAAACTATAAAAAAAAACTGCCAAAATGGAAACTGGTCTTTGATCCATTGGAATAGGTGGGTGGCCATTGATATCCACCTGGATCATTCCTTCCCCATTAGGAAGAAATTGTATCCATTGTGTCAAGTGCCTGTATCAGATGAGGAAACTTTTGTTAAATCTAACTCCCGGTGAACCACTTGCCATGATGAAGAAACTGCCCTGCTTTGATGACTCAATGGAGTTTGATAGTTTGATGAAGGGTGTCTTTTGTATTAGTTTCCATGATCTGTTCAACTGTTGCATGTTCTATGTAGGAATTATTGAGTTATTTAGGGGCCAACTATTCGGCTGCATCCGAAGTGTCTAGGAGAGGTGGAAAATATGGCCAGAGTAGTTCCACAATAAATACCGTGTGCAAGCCAAGGAAAGGAGGAATAATTAATTCAAAATAATTCTCACCCAAAGCCTTGGTGATGGTTTAAGGTCTGTATCAGAGTGGGCACAACTTCTGATGGGGTCCTATGAGGCACTTTTTCTGTAAATGCAACAAGACCTTATCTCCCACCTGGAATTTGTGTGGTACCCAATGTTGATCATGGTGCTACTTGTACTTGGCATTGGATTTCTGGACAATATCATGAACTTTGTTTTGGATGTGTTGGATGGGATTAAAACATTTGGCTTCCCTATCATCCTCGGTTTGAGCATGGGAGGACTCTTCCCGTGCAGATGCAATGGGAAAAGCTACATCAATGGGGGCCAATGGTTGGAACCCCAAGTACACCTGAAAAGTGTTGTGCCAATAGAGATGTGGAGGGATATGTTGTATCTATGTTGAACATAAGGAAATATTTCATCCCATGTGCATGGATGTTTGGAATGATACGTCCTTAGGATATGAATAATCATCATGTTGACTACCTATGTTTTTCCATCAGTATCTGGGTGGAAGGAAGTCAATTTGGTCAGCTTGGTGTCCATCATTGACCATAGGATGGACCAAAAAGTGCTCAGGAACCTACTGTCTCAATCAGAGATAATATTTTGTGGGAGCCAAAAATGAACCCAAACATGTATGAAGAAGATCTTGGCGGTGGCCTCGACTGTGATTCTCTTCTTGCAGGGTGCCAAAATTTTCATATTAGAGAATAGAT
>CBVK0102104611.1:0-10520 GCA_900067695.1 Picea abies
CAGGTGGATATCGGTGGCCATCGACCTTTCCCAACTCGCTCAAAACAATTTTCTGTCAATTTTGGCAATTTACTATTTTTAGCAATTTTTAACTTCTGGGGCCATTTTGAGGGCCTAAATGAAGGTTTTTTGGGATCTAGCTTCTCAATGTTATCCAAAGGGTCTTATTGCACCCCCAAAATTAATATCCTCGATTATATCTTTCCAACGAGCTATCGTGCGCCCCAAACGGATATCATATGCCAAAGTTACACCCCCTAGAAGTTGATACACCAAAATACCCAAAACGGGGTCCACAAAACTGTTGGATTTTCATCTTCTGGGGTTAGGGTTTTGGATTTTATTTATGATAAAATGCCTTTGGATCCTCATTGTAAAATCATCTTCTCACAGATGCGAGTAGCTATCACATCTCTTCTCAGAGATAAGCTACCACCATTCTAGCGAGTCTTTCACTCTGTACTTTACAGTCTTTGTACATTTTCGCTCATTAATAGAAAATTGTGTATTACTGTATATTTGTGTTTATGGTTGCATATCTAATACATTTCTATTATAATATTGGATATCAAAGTTATCTCTGTACATTTCCTTATTATATCTTCGCTCTCATTTCGTGCCGAAAATAATCTGGATCACATGCACTCTATGGAGCCAGATGTTATCCCCTAGCCTAAGGATAACTAAGGAGATCACATCTCGAGGCCCATAGGTCCTAGACATGGAGTACCAATATCCAGACGACTTGAAAATGGCCCCAGAGAACCCCTGTTTTCTTCAGTGCAGTCCACTTATCACCAGCAAGAGTATCCATCACACCAGCCTGGTCCTGAAGTAGCGGTGAGTCTTGCTCCATGAGGTAATGAGTTTGGGTATCATGGTATGTATCACTCTAATTTTTGAAGCACTTGAATATGTTGTATTGAATCCTTCTTTATTTCATGATGTTTTCTTGGAAATTATGCTCTTTTCCTCATTCATACCTGGAAGGGTAACATGGTGCCCTAGTA
This sequence comes from Picea abies, assembly GCA_900067695.1. Classification (NCBI taxonomy): domain Eukaryota; kingdom Viridiplantae; phylum Streptophyta; class Pinopsida; order Pinales; family Pinaceae; genus Picea; species Picea abies. The sequence goes on from CBVK0102104611.1 coordinate 1,011, forward strand.
AGTTGATTTCCCTTTAGGATGGGTTGCTACTGGGTGGATCTGTGAAAATTCATCGTCTATTCCCTCCATACTTACCATTTTCCATATTTATTCCTTTCATATCCCCTATCCTTGTTTGGGTATTGGGATTTGATACACTAGGAAGGGTTTTACCTTACCTCGTGGGAAGAAGGGGCTAAAGTCCCAAAGGGTAAAAGTAGTTGGAAAGAGTTAAAATCCAATGTTGAAACCTTTGAGATGCTTCACCTAGGGATCCCCGAGAAAGCAATGAAAATATTCTCAGTAAGAAAAAGGGACCCATAAGATAACATAAACACTCAAGGTATTAGTTGATGGATAGTGGGTCTCATCACGAGCCGACCTATTATGACCATGGGCATGTAGCGGTATGACACTACCACCTATCTCATCACCAAGCCAGGGTAGTGGCTCTTGGTGGCATAGCCAAGAGAAAGGGAATTTCATCACTAGCCAACCTTCTCATTTCTGTGAATTTTTTGTGGATAACGTTGTCACCTCTAGTCATCAAGCCTAGACAATGTCCCTCAACTTTTCCCTTGAAGCACAAGAGAAAAATATCAAAAGAAATAAAGCTAAGAGTAAAAGGCAATGAATGGTTTAGGAAAAAGTTGCATTTATGATAAGGTGTAGCTCGCCCTCTATAAAGGCACCCATAGGTAATATTTTACATTTCCCTATTATTACATGCACCCCATGCCCAAATATTTACCCCATGCCACCTCATACATTTACATGAGTTGGACTGGATCCCACCTGGGAAACACCCCAAACTTAAGAGAGGTTATCCCAATAGGACACCCTAAGACCTTCTCCAAACCGAACTTGTCAAATTCCATAATGTCTTTGAGCATTTGTCTGGGTTAAGAGGGGGTTTGATGCACATGTTTGGGTAATTTAATTATTGGATGTGATTTACATGCTATGATCCCTCTAACTTATGAGTCCATGGAGGGCGTACTTCTTGTTGCTAAAAGACTTTTCCTGATAGATAAGTACACATGATGGAATGATTAGCTCAGACCTTCATGGGGGATTAAATCCCATAGATGGATGCTGAAACCCTAGACACAGGTAAGAAGAGATTGAATATTTGCACCAGGAGAAAGAAAGGCATTTCCTTTGGAGGCACCCTGGCAGACATAGACCTAGGGGACCTTGCTCATCCAAAATGGACATTATCCCTTGAGGGACCTGGACATCACCATGATATCCCTAGATGTCATCTAGAGCTAGGGTTTCATTTTTGGAGGCATTTGTGAGCCTGATGGCACGTGTGGGCATCATTTTGGGCCTTTGGAGGCCAAGCACCCCACTTTTCTAGCTCAACATTCCACACATGGGGCTCAAAGTTACCCTAGAGGGGCATGACGTCACCCTTGGAGGTGTTTCTAGATGCAATTTTATTATAATTATGTCAAAATTGATTTTTTTTTGTAAACTGGACAGGTTGACCTTGTTTTTGACCTAAAAGTAAATTAAAGGTCAAAATTTTGTATAAATAAACATAAAGTACTCTCATTTTTACATCACAACTTGTCATTCGAGACAAGAGGTCTGAAATTTGTGCCCTATTAGGGTTATTGGCTGAAATTGTGAGGCACCACTCTTGTTTATGGATGTTTTTTGCAACTTAGATCTATTTTGGAAGTTTTATGGTGATCTTGCATGGTATTCTCATGATTATTCCTGGTGCAAGTAAGTGAAATCTGCATTTTTTCATCTATTGATTCTTGAATGGTTTATTGTATGGTTTTATTTTCTCATAGCATGGTGTATTTAATGCTTGAAGTAAGAAACTTAAGTTGCTACTTTCTTACTTTCTATTTGCCAATATTTTCACTAAATTGATCTAGTAACTAGTCAAACTCTAGAGCCCTAAATCGCTATCACTCTAAGGATTTTGTACTTGGTTATTGTTGCATAAGTTTTACTCCATAAAAAGGCTAAGAAGAGAAAGACACTAGGGTCTAGAATTTCCTAGACCCTAGCATTTTGTCTCTTGAGATCAAAGTCTAGGAGGACTTAAGTTACTACTTCTCCTATACATTTTCCCTTTTATACTTTTGTGCATTATCATTAATTTGCAGCCTTAGAAGAAGTCGCCCTCCTTGACTCCATTACCCTTGAAGGTACTAGTCCTCTTCTCTTACCTATTGATAAGACTCAACTCAAACTCTTTCACTTCATACTGTACTAACTTACTAACCTAGCATAGATTACTAACTACTAAGTAATATACTACTAACATCATTGTTACAACCTCTTCTTAGCAGCTTTATCAAGCCCATTAACTAGGTAAACCAACCCAGAAATTGCACAAGCTAAAGCACTATCACTTTGAAGCTTTAAACTATCTTAGCTACTGTTCTAAAGGTGCATTTCTGAAGTTATTACAAATTACTTTGCTGCTGTTATAAATGTTGCTACAGCCACATTTTGCATCCCTTATCAGCCCATTCTAACTACAAAACTACCCAAAAACTTGTGCTAGGAAAATTTCTATCATTAAGTGCTAAAGGTGTATGTTATTGCCTTAGAAAAGTACTTTTTTTTCTGAAGTGGTTTTCTATTGTTATAGCTATTGAATTGTTGTTGTTATAAACACTTTGACAACCCATTTTTAGACATTTATTAACATGTATTTATCTTGAAAATTGTGAGTGACAAAGCATTATCAAGTTTGCAAGACTCTTGACTCTTGTATATCTTCCTTGTCAGCGTAACTTGCAACTTTCAAGATATATTGTTGCTATTGTAATCTCACCTTTATTGTATAGTAACTTGTTCTGGTAGCACACAATTTTTTTAAGAATTCATTGATTATAGTTGTTGCTACTAACGCTTGATGTTTCATTGGTAAATGGCAGGTACAAATCCACTTTCATTTTCCCTTGTCCCTTTAAACTTTACCCAAGTGACTTCTTCTGTTGAGTGACCTAGAGAGAGGGGTGGGTTTTCAACGTATCATTTTTCCCTTCATCAACCAACTAGGTCCTGGGACATCTCCCTTGGAGTGAGGTTTTCCTCCTCCTAAAGAGAAAGAGGTACCCTATTGGGGTGACCGTGATAGGGTTACCTCCGTGTTACGTCAATCTAAGACTACTTTCCTTTGGGCTTTGGGCAAGTATAGATTGTGGGATAACAGGGCTAAGACGTCCAGAGATACACCCACATTTTGGAGGTGCCTACCCTTATAGCCTTATCAAAATGATTTAAAGTATCGTTAGGAATTTGAACCTAGGTAGGGAGAGTGAAAGACCTACCTCCCAACCATAAACATGAATAGTCAAATCCAAACTAAAAAAATGAACATGTAAAATGAAATATGAGATTTTCTTCGTGCTCAATTTGAGGCTTGGGCACAACCCTGAAGATCAATGGTTTTTATAAAAATGTATGGATAGGTAAAGAAAGATATATTATACAACATATATCAAAATTTGGGAGCCAAAATCAAATATTTTTGGTTGGGTCTAGGCTAAAAACTAGGTCCATGTGAGTACTAAAACCAAAAAAAACATATACTTTTGTCACACTCAGTTCGAGATTTGGAAGCAACCCTTCAAATAAACATTTTTTAGTTCGAGGCTTGGAAGCAACCCTTCAACTAAACATTTTTTAATTAAAAATTGTGGGTATGTATAGGAATATGTCCTTTACAACATATGCAAATTTCAAGGAAAAAATCAAGGATTTGAGGCTATGTATAGGTAAAAATTGACCCCTGTCATTATTGAAATCTAAAAAGCTTGAATTAAAGAAAATAAATTTTACCAAAAAATTTGAAAACAAATTTGTGTAGGAGTGTCATTAACCAGGGATGCTTGTGGTTGAGTACGAATTATATGTGTAATGTATCATAACATTAATAAACTAAAACAAAATATTGGTAACATAAAAGTGAAAAAATATAAAATTAATTAAAAAAAACATATGTAATAATAAAATAAGCCAATGAAAATTGATGTTAAGCTTGGTCTTTTAAGCATAAAGATTTTTTTCACTTGATTTATTTTTAATTAGTTAATGTTTGATAAATTTAGGGTTAATATATATCTATGATGATTATATTTCCATCCATAAATTTATTTGAAAAATAATTTCTTTAAATGTATGTTAAAATTATCAAAATTATTTTTATTACAAATCATATTATGATTATGACATTAAATAAAATTTAACTCTTTTATGAAATATTTATTAATATATGTATAAATACATTTGTTTCCTCCTTGGAGGTCATAGGTTCAAATACAGAGGGGGTTAGGGTATGTATACCTTCGTAGGCTTTAGCAGTCAAATCATTGCACAGAGGAGGGTCCCTTGTGTTGGAGTTACTTCACACAAACCTAATATTTATTTTTCCTAAGGTTTTTCCTATGTTTATTAGTCTTTATCCAATCTCCTAAAGTTTAGGGAGAATATTCCTCTAGAAGAATATTCTCTTCAGTTTTCACTTCAGTTTGACTAGTTGAGTGGAGTCTAGATGTTGCATTAGTTTTGTCACCATGCAACATTGGGATCATCACTAGATAATGCACATTAGCCTTGATATCATCACCATAATAGAGAATTACCCACAATTTCTTGATATCCTCCTCACTTCACTCTGTTTCATTCAGTTAACTGAAGACTGGTAGACCAGCTAGCTCATCTAGGTGGCGGTTCACTCCCGTAACTTCCCGAGAGACTAGACTAGGTGGAAGTTCACTCCCGTAACTATTGGTGTGTGTCTCGATCACTCTAGATGACCACTATGGCACATTGGATTCACCTCCAATGTGCATTGGTTGAGTTATACAAAGTATATCATGTGTAAATTATTCATTATTCATTACGGTTAATGAGAATTCTTCTATTCTTTCTCTCTTGCTTCTTATTTCTCAATTTCTCTATGCAAATGTGTGTGGTATTTTATAGATAGATATATTTTGTGTAGGTTCAAAAAATTTACATGGTATTAGAGCCAACAGACTGTTAAGCAAATCTACACCAAATTATTTTTGCAAGTACCAAAGATTGAAGACAACGAAAAAATGGAATTCCCAAAAGAATTCATTCTTACACCTTACAGATTCTTTGCATGGAAGGAGAAGATGGTAATTCATATTCAAAGTAAAGGATTGTACAGGTTAACCATGATTACAGATACAAAACCAACATCAGCCTTATAAAAATCCAAGTATCTAAATCGAATGGATGAAGCATTTAGAACAATATGCAGTCTCATTTATCCTGATCTCCTTTTTCACATATCTTCTTGTAAAAATCCCAATGAAGATTGGACCACCATGGAATGGATTTTTGGAAAAAATGATGAGATGAGGGGTCACATTCTCAAGGTGTAATTTCTCACATTGGACCTGTTAACTCCCAAAATAGCACCGTCATTTTGGTCAGGTTTTATGGTGGATAGCATGGCTATCAATGTTACTTGCATGGAACTTTTAGATCCCTTCCTGAGCTCCAAATTAAAATCTAACAACACCATTGGAAAGCTGAGATTCTCTAGATGTCGATCGACTATTCATATATGAAAAATGGATTTCATATATGAAAAATGGATTTTTTATGACCAAGAAATTCGATTTTGAAAATTTGTCCGCTTTCAACAGCACCAGGATACTTTTCCGCTACCCGTTAGCTGTTGAAAGCGGTAGCTTTCAACAACTAACCCGTGAAAGTTTCAAACGGTCACGCTGTTGAAAGATCTGCAGCCAGATTTTGTGGATGAGATCGCTACAGTTTGTTTTCAACTTGTTTTGAAGATATGTCAGCATATCATGCATCATTAAATTGCATGCAAAGGGGTTCAAACTCAAGCATCCAAGGAGTTTTAGATACGCTTTCAATACCATACCCTTGAACTCAGCCATGAATATTGAAGAAATGAAACAGTCACGCACAGATGTCACATTCCCCTACTACTTCGCAGGTGCTGGAAGCTGGAGAAAGCGGATAAGGAGTTTTGCATGATGAAGGCAGTTCGAATTCTATTTTCTGTTATTGAAGACTATTTCCATAGCTGTTTAAAGTAAAATAGGACTGTTTTTATTTAATGACAGATCCACATTTTTAGGATTTGCATAACCATCTTGTAAAGGCTATAAGTGCCTATTCTGAAATCAAAGAAGGGTTCGATTCTGGACAAAGATATACTTCTTGTGCTCAGACTTATTATGCTAATATAGATCACAGTTTTCTTTTAGTTTTGATTGTCAGTTTTTCCATTTCCCTTCTGCACTATTATCGGTGTTGTCATGCTTTTAATGGCTGTTATCCCATTATTTAGCACATAACCTGGTGACAAGTTTATTGATTGTCTCTTAGACCCTGTTATGCATTGGTTTAGTTACAATTTGTTCTCCATCCACCTTTAAGCTACTTGCTGATTAATCAATCCTTAAAAGCACTGTCTATTTGTTTATCATATCCATGTTTGAATGCTATGAAATGTATTGAGTTGTCCCATTGACCCATATTCATAAAACACAAAAACATTCGTTCCTTAAGTTACCAAGCACCTCTAGTTTGCAACCACAGAGGGTTTCTTGGAGAGATAACAGGACCCAAAAGGATTCGACAATCTCCAAGATTTCTTTACAAAAGACAAGGATTTACTGTCGCAACTCAAATCTTGCAGGGTTGATAAATATAAGGAGGAGAAACAAATTGTTCTCACCATTCTCTTCAAACTTGGTCTTGAATTCTGCATGTTCGTATCCACATTTCATTCAGTCAAATTTGCCTCTGGATCCACCTGGAAGATGCCTTCTCTTGAGAAATTTATTGAATCCCTGACACAAGAGAAAACCAAGTTCATCAACATGGGTAAAATAAAAGGCCCAAAGGCACATGCACTTACTATGAAATATGGGAGCCAATAATATCATAAATCTAAAGATAAATAAAAAAGGAAATCTCATGCAAATACAAAGAAGGAAGGGTACTCAAAACCCTTCACCGATGCCTCTGGATCCAAAGGTAGAAAGGGAAGAAAAAGGGAGAAATGCACATACTTCCATAAAGGATTCCATCCAGAATCCACATACATGAAGAAAAAAATAGATCTAATGACTCAAATACTTCAGAAAAACAACCTTAGAGATCGCATCCCCGAGGGTACCAAGAAGAAGAAGCCAAAATATCAAAATCCAAAGAAAGGAAATTCTATCCATGCCTTGATTGCCATGAACTCCTCTCTCGATGCTTGGATCGTAGATTTAGGAGCATCACATCACATGGTTTCCACAAAAGAAGTCTATTCTTCTTTGGATGCATGCAAAGGTCCTCCTGTTCTGATGGGGGAAAACTCTATAGTCGAGGTCACCGGCAAAGGAAGGATTGAACTCACCAACGAAAGCTTCGAGAATGTGTTGCACGTTCCCAAACTTTCTGTCAATCTTCTCTCCATGTATCATATGACAAATTCTGGCATTGAAAATAAAGTCATATTCACACCTAATTCAATGGAAATCTATGACATGCAAACCAAATCCAAGGTTTCTACCGGTGAGGTAAATCATCGATCTAGATTGTATACATTTTTCAAATTTATTGAACCATATTTTGCTTTACTACTTACCCATGTTGATGAAAGTAGTAGGATATGACATGAAAGGCTCAAGCATTTGAATTTCATATATATGCAACAACTTAGCAAAAAAAGATTGGTTGATGGTCTATGAGACATCCATTTCTCCAAAGGAATCTGTGAGGGATGTGTTCTTGGAAAATACCTGTTACACATTGTTATCACTGAAATTTCGTCTGCACATGGCGACAAGAACTCCACATAATCAAAACAGCAATGAAGTCATTCATGGCACTGAATTAATTTCATAGCACTCCAGAAGGGCCAAAAACTATACAAAGTAACCAAAAATTGAAGGGCGCTTTACAACAGTGTGGTGCGCGCGCTCATGCGTGGGACAAAAACGTGTTATTAGCGCATGTGCGCTCGATGCGCGGCTGTCAACACAAAAACCCATGCATCTGCTAATACGGTGCATTAATTGAATAGGTCGGCCTCCCAACCATTTTTGGACCGGCTCCCAAGATGATTTCACTCTCAAATCAGAGCCGGATCTGCAAAATCGGTGGGTTAATGACCTAAATAAACCCTAAAAGGGTCCCTATTCACACTTGGAAAAGGTTACGCGACCGCTCGTGAAGCTTCTATAAAAGGCCATGAGGGTACACTGTTTTGGCAAGGAATTCTAAGCACTGTTATGCTGTTCAGATGGTTAGGGATCCTCCTTTGACAACAACCCATCAGCTGCATCACCCAGAGTTCTTTCACTGCTGTGCGCAGTTCATCTCATTTGTAAGGAAAGCAATCTGTGTTGAGGGCCCCGAAGAGCCTTCCGCTGGGGGGAGAAGGAACCTCTGGTCTCTTTCTTCAGCGTGCCCTGGTTTCATTAATACACCAACCTGAAACCATTGGTGACCCCTATGTCTTGTGTTTGATGTTGGTTGTTTCTTTTTACCGTTTTATTTGTTTTCAGTTGATAGTTAGATTGTAGTTAGTTTTGTTTCCTTTAACCCTTTGCTCCACAACTGTTCTTCCTTTCCAGACCCAATAGGGTATGCAAGCGCTCTCCATTTTCTCACCTGGTGACCATTTGAATGTGAACAGACTGGTGACTCCGTTGGGGAGTTAGGTATCAAATCCTCCCTCATTTGGGTTTATTTTGCTTTCCTTTTGGTTTTATTAACTTGCAGGGACACAAACCGGCCTCCGCCGACCTGCTAACCAGTCGATTCACAAGAGAATCGAGAGAAATCCATTCGGAGTTTCTTTCTCAATAACTTATCACAAGCGTGCGGGTATTCCACCCCACAGACGCGCGCATGCACTTTGGTTCTTAATACAGTCCGCGCGCAGGCGCCACACACGCCTCTGTCTATGCTAACAGCCGCACATTGGAACTAAATTTTTCATTGTAAGGTTGTTGATGTGGGGAAAGTCAGTTTCCTTCTCAAGAATGATGTTATGCATGCTCTAAATACTGCACCACTTAGACCCCTCAACTTATAAAGGGGATAGTCAAACAAACATAGGCACTTAGGTGGATAAAAATCATTTTCCCCTTATTTTGCTTTTCGCCATGTGGATGGCTTGCTTTGATCTATAATCTAAGTTGAACATCAAATTGTAATCACATCTAAACTCACATTCAGGACTAGAAGTTGCAAGTAACAATCTTGAGTATGCTCTTCTCTCGCGCCATTAAGCGATCTTGAGAATCAGAAAGAGATTGCGAAAACGATCTCATCTCCCTTTAACAAAAATTTCAAAACTTTTAGGAGAGGACAACGGCTCTTTTGAGACCCCTCTTAGTTTCATTTTTTTAAACACATTCTTGTAACAGGCCCATACATGCCCACATGTCAACAAAGCTAGAATAGTGTTTGAATTTCTACTTTCTTAGATAAAAAAACTAGGAGAGTTTAAAAGTTTGTAACGGGCCCACACATGCCCACATG
>CBVK0102104613.1:0-10294 GCA_900067695.1 Picea abies
TATATTTATTTATTTATTTATTTATTTTATAAATATTTTTTATATTATATGTCATATTTTATGTTATATGTTATATGAATATATTATATAATATATATTTTTGTTCATGATATCAACATGTGCCCTTGGTGCAGATCTTGGTGGTAGTAGCAAATATTCAAATGAGAACTTTGAAGAGTGAAGTGGGGAAATGTTCCATGTGAACATCACTTGGACATGGTCGGTTAGTTGATCCTAAGAGATGGGGAATCCTTGTATCAAGGGTGCACTCTGCATGAACATCGAAATAGAATTGGGTTAATATTCCTGAACCGGGACATGGTGGTGGAAGACAATGTTAGGAAATTTGGAGATGTCATCGGGGGCCTGGGAAGAGTTATCTTTTATTTTTAATGCATTTGACTCATAACCACTACAATTTTTAGAATCCCAAACCCCTAAACCCTTGAAATTTAACCCTTATAACCCCAAACATGTACATTAACTATTACATCTATCCATTATTAGTACTAGTCTATCACCTATGTTAACCCTAATCACTTATAACCTCTATAATTTATAACTTATAAACCCCAAATAGATAAAGCCTAACTTATTAACCCTAAGCACCTAATACCTCTATCTCACAAACATTAATCCTTATAATACTCAAACCATATAACCACTTTACTCCATAACACTATAACCCTTATCATCCCTAACACCTAACCATTAATTCTCTCCATACCTAACCCCTATAAAGCACAATTCTAAACTAATGTAACCTTTATCTGACTTGTAACTCTTAATGAGCTTAACTACCATAACCCTTGATACAACATCTCGACATGAAGAGCACTGAAACAACATCAAAGCTTACCATACATGGCCCTACAATCTCGAGAATACAAAGTTCATGGCTATGTCAATTGACATAGGTGAAAAGGAAGATGTGTCTAGTGACACCAAAATAACAGGAGAATCATTAGTAGAGAATTGTAAATTCATTGTATTAAGAAAACAATTAAGTAGAATGTGTTTGTTGACACAAAGACAAAAGAATCTATGTCAACCAACACACACTAGAGAAATGAGGAACCAAATGCAAAGAATGTTCAAACTAGCACAAGAGAGAGAATTTGTGTTGATTTCCATAAAACATGGAAGGCATTATACAAATAAGAAAACTCTACAATTCATGTTGACCTACACATAATTTAACAATGAGTTGATAGATGCTAAAAGCTATAACTAGGGCTTCAACAAGGTGATCAATGAGAAACTTGGAAAGAATTAATTCTACATATTCATGGGGCTATCATGACAATCAATTAGACTATTAATGACATCAATACCAAAAATTTATTGATACGATGAAACAAGGAGTATAGGTTACAAACATTATGATCTTAGACAAGGATGGAGCACAAAAATACATGTGGAAATAGGAGATCTCTCTCTAACCAATATGTTATTGGATGATGGTTCCATAGTAATTAACAATATGATGAAGGATACATGGGGAAAGTTAGAGAAATCAAAATTGAGGCCACTAGAGTTGTTGGTTGACAATAAAATCCATCAATCACTTCGACAAGGTGATCAATGAACATTTCATATTGAATTCATTCAATAGATTCCTAGGATCACTGCAACATTATCAATTGGAATATTAATGATTTCAATTCCATATGGAAATAGAAGATCTCACTCTACCCAATTTAATAATATTAGATGGTGATTATAGAATAATCATTATGATGGAGACAAAAATAATTAGAGAAACCAAAATTGTGACCACCATAGTTTTGATTAAGGATGATATATCCTACTAGAATAGACCCTTTGGAATATTAACAACGTGAGTATGCATATATGGAAAGGTATTTATGATAGATTTCATAGCAATTAAAACACATGGAAAATTAAGAACACGTGATGCCTTACTAGGAAGGTCACACCTAGAAGGAGAAATAGTCATTGATGATTAGTGAGCCAACACAATTACATTCAGAAAAAGGAGAATATTGAATAATTATTGATTCAATAAGTTGCAATAGTGAATGAGGAGTTGGCTATTTCTAGTGAAGGCAAGATGAACTATATGAATGCAAAGGGAAAGGGTAGTATAACTAGAGGATTGCATAGAGGAAATAAATCATTTGATAGTGGATCATTGTAGCATTGGAAGATGGATAATCTAAGTTTTTTTTAGCTATAATATAGAATCAAAACTAATAACTAAACCCAAAGGGAAGAATCCACTCAAGTGAATGATGAGAAGGAAAATTACCCATCACACTTGACCAATGTTACCACTGGTAAATGTAAAATTCAATGAAGGTATCCCATGACCATACTAACTAAGTTGTTCTTAAATACAGGGAACGTATAACCACTCAAAAAATTAATGTAGAAATGAAGAATGAACCTCAACACATCATAATGGGAATTGAGTGGAGGATAGAATTGCTAGCCAAGCAATTAACATATTTAAGAATAGAAAGAATTATTTGCATGGTCCTATAAATATGGAAGCTAACCCGTTGTTCAATAGGGGACTGGGGGAAGTTATCCACCCCAAAATATGGAATCTAAGTCCAAGCCCCCGAGGGGACAAAGGTTGAATTATAATTTGGTGGGAATATTCCATTAGAAAAATCATTTCCTTTCTTAGATGTTATGGTAGATAGTTGACGACATTTAGAAGAATAAAATACAAGGCAATATTGGAAGAGCTCGAGGAAATTTCAAGATTGCCTCAGCCTATCCCCTCAGTGAATAACAAATGACCAAACAATGACAAATACTAAAGGTTGATGAGACATATAAAGTAAGGGGGGGGCAAATAAAAGTTGGGTTTCATTGGCTTAAGACATGTGAGAATCCTACTATGATATTTTTCAAAGATCTGACATCCAACGAATTTGTGAAGCATATTAAGGCCCTCAAAATAAAAAACAAAGAGATGGTTGATGATAAATTCCTCACATGAGACTACTTTCCACTCTAGTCGTCGAGGATTCCCTTTTGCACTAACCTTTTATGTGATGGTTATTGAAACCCTTAACTACCTCATCCAAAAAAAATGTCTCGGTGGATTATTTGAGGCTTGCAAATGGAAAATTTGTATATGACTCCTTCCTTACTATCCTAGAAGAGAAACAGTCACTAGACAATAACATGGTTTTCTTGCAATTTTTTAACAAATCCTTTGGATCAAAATTTCCTTGGGCCAAGAATTAATGTTACCATCATAGTTAGTAGGAAACCCTAAGTTAATTAGTAGGACATGGATGGAGATACATACTGTTAAAATAATTTATGTGCTCGTTTTCACCATAGGGAATTAATGTTACCATCATAGTTAGTAGGAAACCCTAAGTTGAATAGTAGGACAGGGATGGACATACATACTATTAAAATAATTTATGTGTCTTTGTGCCTATGGATGGTTTCCATGATGATGTGATGATGGAATAAAGTGGGTGTGAGAGTGAAATTTGAGTCCAGAAACCATCCCATATCATTAAGGCATGAAAATAGCTTGTCCATGTCAAATTTCAATGCATACAGATACAATTTGAAAAAAAATTCAACGTTGGCCCCATTCACATGTCACTGTTGCCCGCCTCTAGTATTTTTCTAGTGTTGATTAAGAAATCAACGAGAAAGAGGGATTTTTAATCACAACTATGAAACAAATACATTGTATATACATTAATGTAGAACCTCAAAGAAAAATTAAGAAGGACTGACGAAAACTTAAAACTTGCGTCAACCAAATTGTGTACTTTGAAAGAAAATTAGGGTTTATAGTTTACATGATGATGGAATAAAGTTGGTGTGTGAGTGAAATTTGAGTCCATAAACCCTCCCATATAGTTAAGGCATGAAAATATTATATCCATGACAAATTTCAGTGCATACAGAAACTGTTTGAAAAAATTTCAACGTTGGCCCCATTCACATGTCATTGTTGTCGGTATCTAGTCCTAGTACAATTTCCATTCCGTGTTCCTTGTTATGTGTTCCTCATTCCTTGTTCCTTGTTATGTTTTCCTCATTCCTTGTTCCTTGACCATGGTGTAGCCCCCAAGATCCATTATTTTTGTACAAAATTATATACTAATGGCATAAAATGTCCCACACAAAGACCACATTAATATCCGCTACATAAGTCTTTTGTCTTTTTTCAAGGACTATGTAACGGATCTCAATTATAATAAGATTCAAATAGGACCTAAGAACCTTAAGTTATTTCCTTAACCATGGGTGACATAACACTATCATTTAATAGTAAAATTGTTGTGTTTCATTGTTTGGCATCATGTGTACTAAGGGCTTGAACCACCATATCCACAAAGGAAACATACCAAGAATATTTGTCTTATGAACAAGATATGGTACTATCCATTTTGAGGTTTGGCATAGAGATTGTTCTTATAGAATACACTACATTGCACCATAATATAAGCCCTAAACTCCTTGAAAACCATGTAACACCATTCAAATTAGACACAATATTCTTGCGACAAATTAGTTATACTATCGACGAACTTTTTTTCGTCGATAGTATAGCAAATTCATCGCAAGATTATTTACATTCATCTCTCTTGCGACGATATCAAATGATGCTTGGATTCATTTCATATTTGGTTTATCAACTTGAAATCTCAATTTGATACTTTGCAAGATATAAGCTGGACCTTCAGTCAAATACAAATATGAAACTTGGAATCATTAACATATCTACTAGAACATATGAAAAATAGGGTTTATGGTTTCCATGATTAATTGATGATGGAAGAAAGTGGGTGTTCCAGTCAAATTTTGTCCAGAAACCCTCCCATATCGTTAAGGCATGTGAATAGTCTATCCAGGGAAAATTTAAATGCATACAGATACAGTTTGAAAACATCTCGACGTTGGCCCCATTCACATGTCATTGTTTCCCGCCTCTAGTATCTTGATAGTGTTGATTAAGCAATCAACAAAATAGAGGTATTTTTCATCACAACTATGAAGCAAATACATTGTATATACATTAATGTATAACCTAAAAGCAAAATGAAGAAAGACCGACGAAAGCCTACAACTTGAGTCAACCAAATTGGGTACTCTGAAAGAAAATTAGGGTTTATGGTTTACATGATGAATTGATGATGGAAGAAAGTGGGGTTTTCACTCAAATTTGAGTCCATAAACCCTCCCATATCGTTAAGGCATGCCAATAGTATATCCATGACAAATTTCAGTGCATACAGAAACTGTTTGAAAAAATTTCAACATTGGCCCCATTCACAGGTCCCTGTTGCCAGCCTCTAGTATCTTGATGGTATAAATCTTATACGATCATAATGGTATAAAAATGAAATCTTATACGATAATGATGGTATAAAAATGAAAGAGATTCTCTTGGTTTCAAGAATAATTTATCCTCTACTGAACAAGGCCAACCACGTGAAGGTGGAAGCTCACATGGCCCCTCCCCTCCCCCTCACATCACTCTCAATTGATCCCCAAAACCCAATCTTTAAAATATAAAACAATTGAAAGCAACGTCCTATTAAGATTCATGCATAGAAACTACAAAAACAAAAATTAATGAAGGTACATGAAATTATGTGTTTCTAAATGATATTTTTAGTCTACCATGTACTTTACTATATTGACAACTATTTTCAGGTTTCAAATAATAATTAAACAACATGTAACCTAGGATATAAAAACTTCGCATAAAACTTAAAAACATGTAATTAACCCATGACATTAAAAGTAAATTATTTTAAGAGAATAATTCATACAAATTAAAATATTATATAGTCACGTACCTAATCCAACCTCAACATCTGTGTAATCATCCTTATTCTCTATCTTGATCTTCTTCATCCAACTTGACATCTATATCATCATTTGGTTTTGAAAAGATGTTGAAAGGATTGATGATATCATCATCGTCATCAATGTCACTTTTGAGCATATTTTCATCGACCTCATCATCAGGAATTGCAATATTGTCTCCTACGCCTAGATCATGATCTTCTTCGTCTTCTTCATCTGTTGACCCTCCATGATCTTCCGGCTCTGTCTGATATTCTGTCGAATCATCTTCTTGATCTTCAATATCATCTTCTTCCTGTAAATGAGTATACTTAATTGGCCTTCCTCTTGGATCATATCTAACAACAAATGACCAATCCCTTTCACCTGGAACATTTGAGTAAAAGACCTGTTCACATTGGCTTGAAAAAACATAGCGATCATGTCCTCTTTCAAACATCATTGTTTTAATCATTGGAAATCCATTGGCATGTTGAATAACAGTTCTTTCCTCATCACGTTCACGCATTTGTAACCTATACCATTTGACATCGAACAATACTAATTTGAAGGAATTAAAGTCACACTCAAGTATATTGTTTAAATACCCATAGTATCTATTTTCAAATTCTTGAGGATATTTGTCACTCCTAGAGGAAACATTAGTAACCTGGAATACTGCAGTTATCCCACTATCAGAAGTTTTCCTTGTTTCATCCAATTGTTTGATGCGAAATTTACGACCATTGCACCACATAGCCTTGTGGTGTTTCAACTGCAATATGTCATATATGTAAAAGATGCATTGTCAATTAATAAATAACATATATTTATATAACTTCAAAAGTATCTGAAAAATACAGTACACATGTAGTCACATTAGTATAATATAAAATAATTGAATAAAATGGGTGAAATTGCTTACCTGGCCATCTTTCAAACCATATGCTAGATCAATTTCCCTCTATGTAACATTGGCATCTTCGTTACGATGAGCTTCTCTAACTAATTTAGACATTCGTTGCCATGATAACCTACCTCCATTATGTTGTTTACATCTTTCAATCCATACATTCATCCATTCAAGATTGTTTGCAATGTATAAATGTAGTGCATCCCACTCTAGAGCAACGGAATCAAAAAAACATAATTCACCAATATTAAATATTAGTTATAACATACAATATGCAGGTAATTATAAATATTTATAATTTATGAAATAAATTATATTAATATATTAATGAGTATGATCATATACACAAAAATGAAACTTTATATGTATTATTAATATAAATTTTCACAATTATTAATATATTACCTCTCATTTTTTTCATTCTACTTTTCCCCAACAAATGCTCCTGATCTTCAAATTTTTTTATGGAGTTCACATCCCAAATGTGATCCACTGCATGCATAGTTGGCGCTGCTAATTTAGGAAGATACTGACTAATATACACCATGGATTGATATACCATTTATCCCTCCACCATAGAACCCTCAGGATGTGCTCTTTGTCTAACCAACGCCTTCAATGATTTCAAGTGCCTCTCCACCATCCACATTGACCTTGTGTGAACATGTCCAAAAATTTCAATCTCCTCAACTTGGTGTATGAGGTAGTGTTCTTGTGCACTAAAAAATGTAGGAGGTATATACTTTTTCATTTCACACATTGGACTAGGAATTTCTCTCTTCCAATACTTTATATCATCTTCATGGATTTCTTTCAATGACAACCATCTACATGAGATCGTGACACAAGAAAATAACATGTTTCAACATAACATAATATAATATATTACATTATGTTACAAGTAAAACATGTGTCATTAAGTACAACAATAATTTGAAAGAACATTTTGCATATAAATCACAACTACGTCTTACCTCATGTATTTTCCAAGATCATATATAACTTGTTTGACATTGTTGTCAAAGTCATTTGGGAGAGATAGCAGTAGAACATACTATAACAACAAAATGAATCGTTATTTGTTTCAACCAAAGTAGACAAGCAAAAATAAAATAAAAATGAAAGATCTATAAGGCCAATATATATAAATATGTATACCAAAATTATTAGCCTAATGAAGGTATGCCAATCATGTGTTTTTACCCCACCAAATTCACCTTTCTTTGTTAATATATTTTTTATGTTTGAAGCAAAACCTGTGGGAAATTTAATTCTTTGAATAACCTCTTTTACATCATTTCTTTGTTGCTTTGTTAATAACCATGGAAGGTTATTTCAGTTTAGTACTCCATCTGATCTATTTGAATATCGGATCACACTTCGCATTGCATGATTGGCTTCTTGAATGTCAGTACAAATTTTGACATTTTTTTCTTTGTCCCTCCTACCATCTATGATTCGCCATAACGTTTCAGTCACATTCTTCCCGATATGCATTGTATCAAACAAATGAGCTATTTTTAGATCCTCATAGTAGGGCAACCTCATGAATTGAGCGGGATAAGATTTCATTCCTCGTGGAAGCCCATTATTAATACCTTCATGATGATTGCGGCCTTCATGAAGCATAAAAGAAATCACAAAAATAATTATCAAATACGGTAAAATAAATTCAATGATTAAAAAAAGCATTAAAAACATTACATGATCTACGATACATTATGAAATTGAGTACCTCGACGATTTCTATTATATTCCAACCTCCATAGGTGAGATGTCATTCTTCATGGTTTTAAACCAGTCTCTTCTTTCCCATTGAAAAGATGTTTTCCAGTAGTACGATACCTATGGTTCTTAGGAAGAATGTGCCTATACTCATCAAACACCATCTTTCCTCAACTTTTTGAATGATGATACTTCATCTTAGGGCCACAAACTGGACATGCAAATTTACCCTCTGTTTGAAGACCTGCAACAAATGGATTAATGTCAATTATACGATAAGATTATTTAAAAAGTAAACATGCACCATGATAACATTAAAATATTATATAGTATTAAAGAGCAATATTAGAATGCTTATACATACCACAAAAATGTGTTAGTCCAGGGGCATCATGAATTGTCCATAAAAGTATTCCACGGAATTTAAATTTATTCTCCCCTATTGGTTTACATATGTCATGCATTGTGATGCCATCCCATAACTTTAGTAGCTCGTCTATAAGAGGCTCGATATATACATTCATATATTTAACCTGGTACTTACCTAATTGTTTGAAATTACACATAATTACTAAAGGAATGATATCATGTAATATATATAATTAAATAAATAAACAAAAGATATTATGCAAAAATTGAAACATATGAAAATGTTAAATTCAAAAAATTAATGTAAACAAATACCTGGAACAATCATTGTCAACATTATGTGATCCCTCTTTATTAACATCCAAGGAGGAATGTTATTGTTGATAACAAAAATAGGCCACACTGAGTAAATAGACCTAAGTTCTCTGAATGGATTAACACCGTCAGCTGCCAATGAAAGCCTAACATTACGAGGTTCATCTTTGAAATCTTCCCATTTTTCCTCAATTTCCCTAAATGCATAACCATCAGCAGGCATTCGAAGAACACCATCTCCACTTATGTTACGTGCATGGTAATCCATAAATTGTGCTATGCTTTCACACCTGAACAATCACTGCAAATGTGGAATTATGGGAATATGACAAAGAACCTTTCAAGACACCCTTTTTGTTACTTGATCGGTTCAATATCTATTGATAAGACATTGCGGACATTCGGTTTTTGAAGCATGTTGTCCATAATATATAATATGGTCATTAAGACATGCATCTATAGTTTGATAATCCATTCCAATGTCTTTCATAATGGCATGCAAACCTCGATATGTGCGAGGTAAAATATTTGAAGATGGTAACAAAAATTCACCTAACAATATACAACATAACAAACAACTAGTTAATGTAAGAATATTAATCGTAAAAATTGCATTTTTATTTTACACATTAATTAACACTAAAAACAAATAGAAAAAAATCAACATTTATGTATAATATGGGATGAAACATATTACATACTTTAGTATCTGTGTCATACAAGTGTTCGACAAATTATTCATAACCTTTAAGTTCACTAGAAGCAATGTAGCGAAGAGAAGATTTGCTCTTGATCCTTCATAAAGTTGTTTATTTACCTTTTCTGATAGAGGTTCATCATAAATACCAGCATTTTCCCCATCCTCATTCGACTGCGAAAACAAATCTTGGATCATTTGATATGTCCCATCATCTTCTTCCATGAGATCATTAACTTGATTTGTCCCATCATCTTCTTCCATGAGATCCTCATTTGCTTGGTCATGATGATGTTCCTCAGCTTGTACAACATCATTTCTACTAATACTTGGTGCAATATTCTGCGGAAAGTTAGAGGGTAACTCTAGCTCTATAATTACAAACAATCATGCAAAATTAGTGTATATTATAACAAACATTCAAACAATATATATATATATATATATATATATATATATATATATATATATAT
>CBVK0102104614.1:0-22611 GCA_900067695.1 Picea abies
ATATATATATATATATAATTGACAAAATAAAAAAAGATAATGAATATATAGCTAATTACCGTGGGACGATATTCATTCGATCTGCCATCAATGTGACCATATTTCCTACAATGTTTTGTAGTTGTTGCTATTAAAATTCTTACGGGACGTCTGAGGCAACATTTTTTACAAGGGCAATAACATCTACCATCACCCTTTTCACCCACTATACTTTTTTCCCCACCTCTAACAACATTCTGTGACATTCTTTCGCACAAAAATACCCTTTCGGAACCGTCATTGTTATAGCAAGATTGTCACAATATCTTTAAATCATCAAATATTTATAATCCAATTTTAGGTCATTATCATCGCAATTGCGACAAACGTGACCTACAAATATTTATTCTTTTTACCTATTTATTTTAGGTCATTTTCAACGTTCAATTTTAAGGTTAGGTAAGTCATCTTTCTTGCGATGAACATTGACCATAATAACTTAATCAAACTAAATTCGTCAAGAGAGCGACGAATACAGGATGGATTTAGAAAAAATAAACTTTTTCTCTTGCATGTTGCGACGAAAGAGTACTTTCGTCCCAAGTGGTCGTCGCAAATTTTTCAATATGTAGTAGTGATATCAAACAATAAATGCAGTCAAAACAATGACAAGACTAAAAGAACGCAAACAATGAAAAAGAGGAAGAGGAAATCACTCAATAATCCTTAAAGATGAACAACAAGAAAGAAGTATTCAAGCTAGGTTGTGGTAAGCAAAAGAATCTCAATAATTCAAAAGAGAAAGATGTTCTAAATAATATTTAATAGAAACTCAAGACCAATCAAACCTCTGCAGACTCTTCCAATCAATCAGGTAATCAAAATATCATGACACAAAGATCACACTAGTGAAAAGAAAGGTGAACCAATCTTGCAATGTAAAAGAGGTTTGTAAGCTCAAAAAGGGTAAAAATGAGTGATAAGCATCAAATCCTCAATCCAAACAAAATCAAAGATAATCAGGAGTCTCTGGGAAAAAATCCCCTCAAAATCAAACTGAGAAAGAGCAAGCATAAGGATGAAAAAAGGCCAAAACAAAGGGACCGACGCCCCTGTTCTTCAGGAGACAAAGTTCTAGTTAGGGGTATGGCACCTTGTAACAGGCTATGGGGGGGAACCAGTTAGCTAATGTCTCCCTCTAGCAGTCCTCTAGGGAGTGCCAGTGAGGTAAGTAGCACCTTGGTGTGAACTGCAGTTGAGTGCCACCCTTCTGAAAAGTTTATAAAATTTATCTAAAAGGTTAAAAACTTAGAAAAATTTATCAATGACTCTGTGATCTATTTAGTGAAGAAGAGGGAAGGGGAAATAGATCAAAATCATGCATAAAATAAGATCTAAGTATAGGAAAAGGCTTCAGACGATCCAAGGAAAGACTAGTCAAAGTCCTTCTCTAGTAGAGTCGCCAATTTCTATTGTGATAAATCTTACCCTGCGGACAGGCTAACCTCCCCTTTGGACCAAGAATAATATCTTTGGTCCAAATATAGAAGAGAACAAGTGGTTACTAATTTCCCTATATATCTAACTAAATCAATCAATCACGAGAGAAAAAAATAATCTAGTTCACCTTGCTGCGATGTTTGTCTTCGTTTCTCTAATCCCAGCGCTTGGCCTCCAAGCTCCTCAATGCAATTGAAACCCTGAAAAGACTAGAAAAGGGACTCTTCATCCTACTTTAGATGATTATATAAAGCAGATATATCTACGAAGAATGAAATGATAATAGACAAGCAAATGTAGAAAACATGAACTAGAAGGGAATAGGCCAAGTTGATATTAATTGGAAAGCCAAAAAGAGGCACTTACAAAGCATGTTTGATGATGCAACACTTATCCAAGCTCTCCTCATCTAGACCTTGCATGAATCTTGACATCAAAATGTAGATGCTTCCTCTAGAATCAAAGGTTTGATACCTATAATCTTCCTCCCTTCACCATGGAAAGCCCTCATTATATAGGATTTGGAGGCTTAACAACCATGGAGAAGATCACTCACTAGATCCACAAAATTGGGATCTCCAAGATTTTTAGGGAGAAAATATCTCTCAAGGATTTTAGGGAGAAAATATATCTCAAGTATTTTGAGGAAATATCTCTCAAGATCCACCAAATTAGTATTTTGGTTTGAAAAAATATCTCAACCATCCATGAGATTCTCAACTTCTCCTTGAGATTAGGAAACTAAATGTGAGGTGGATTCTCACACTAAATTAATTTCCTTTTTATGAATAATAATAAATAATTCATGTGCACATAGTATTTTGACCTTCATATGATACATTTATCCTCCACACTGACTAGGGATTGTGAAAAATGTATTTCATGCTGTCAAGGGGTTGTGACACTCAACAAAGTGATTGTGACACTAGGTAAGGTGCATACGACACTTGCGACAGTGCATGCGACACTTAACAAGGTGCATACATCACTTTGCAACACTTGTTACACTTGTGACATTCAAGTGTCACATTTTGATGTGTAACAAATAGCAATGGATTTCATCTTGGAAGCATTACCTAATTTAGTAAAAGTGAAAGCGGAAAAATGTTCATCGGCCATTTGGGAAAGGCTACAAAATAACTATTCAAAGAAATCTCATCCTATCACAGGGCCAAAGAACATTGATCAAAACAAATAAGAATTTGAATCTGAACAAGAAGAAAAATTCTCATGATGTCAAACAGATTTAGAGGAAGAAGATTGTGAAGAAGGCATAGTAGATCTTGAAGCAAAATTAATCAGTGTTTTAGACGAATTGACGAAAGAAACGAAGAAAAACAAGTCTCTTGAAGAACAATTGGTCAAGAATAATTCTCAAGAAAGTTCTGAAGAATCCCAACAAGTCATCGTGGATCTAAAAACTTAGCTAGAAGATGCCAGAAGGATTGAAGAAACATACAAAAGTCAGATGGAAGAGAAGCAGTGTTTGAAATCCGAAATAGCAGCACAAAGAAAGGAAGAAGAAAATAGAGAGAAGATTTTTACAAATCATCCCAAGGAAATATCTGAGGATTTAAACCAGCTTGAAGCATAATTCAGTCAACAAGAAAAAAGGTCTGAAGAAGAAATCGTCTCCTTGAAAATCCACTTGAAGATGCAAAGAGAATGGAAGAAGTCATGAATGATGAAGAAAGAAGAAGAGGTTGAGAAGCTTGAAGAAGAAGTTGTCACATTAAGAGTTAAAATTTTCAAGCTCAGCAAGAACATTGAATAGAGAGAAACATACACATCATCATAAAATAAAGTTGAAGAGAAGCACTCCAGATTGTCACAAAGGAAGATTGAAGAAAAGAGAAAGAGTTATGCAGAAGTACTCAAAGGAAGGAATCATGGTCAGCAAGAATCAAAGAAAAATGAGTATAATAGAGATACATATTCAATAAGACCTTCCACATTCAAGCAACAAAGAAGCTTCAATCATGATGAAGGGATCAACAGAAGAGGATATCATTATCAACCAAGGTAGGAATTTAGAAAGACTACACCACAAAGAAGATCATTCACTCCCAGGTATGTAAATTTCTTTTATGGTCATTGTTTTATTTGTACACTTTGGAGATAAAGCTTCAGATTGTAGGGCTTATGGAAGAAATGTTCAAGAAAGAAATGTGTCTGTGGCTCCACATAATATTGAATGTTACAAATGCCATAACTATGGACATATAGCTCGTTAGTGTAGAAGCATGATGGATACTTCTATGAAAGAGAACATTGATATCATATATAAGAAGGTTTGGAAAAGAAAACAAGAACATGTAAAGGAAGAATGGATGAATGAAGGACACCCATAAGTCATACTCTCGAGATTGGAAATGGTACAAGATCAGGAAAAATCTACAGGCACAAAGGAAGATGTCAGATATAGGAAATTTTGGAGAATAAATGAAAAACAAGAAGAACATGTGAATGGAGATCAGGCCCCAGAAATTGCATAATTTGTAGTAGTGTGAGAAAGAAAAGAAGAGCGGGTGAATAAAGAACAGGCACAAGAAATTGTACTCTCGAAAATTCTAGTGCAAGATCATAATGAATCCACAGAAAAAAGGAAGAATCCAGAGTTCAGAGAGATGATGAGTCTACAGACGAAGAGGAATATTACTCCGCATTAGGATTCCTCCATTTTTCTGATCCATCCGGATTGGAGACTCCCAATAAATATGAATATTGAATAGGGGGAGTTAGTGCAGTAGCTACTACATATCAAAGAACCATCCATCGAGCAGTCTGAAGTGTTTGTAGAGACAGATTCTAAGCAGTCATATAGTAGACGTACATAATGATAGATTGATTGATTAAGAAGCAATGTTTCCATGCATATATCAAAGGAATATCATTGAAACACTTTCCAGTAAGGGATATAGTCATTATAGATTCGAGGATGTATTGCAGATCAATGGGCATATTTGACTCAGCTTGAGAAATAGGAACATGTGATGATTAGTTAAAGCAAAGAATCCTTCATGATAGTACAATGATATCTGGGTCAGCATCATGGACAGTTGAGTAGCGGAGTTATGGATAGTTTATGATGTATGGACAGAGATGAATTTATGAGATCATTGGAAGGTATAGATAGATGTATGACAGAGCATATTTACAATTAGAATCATTGGAATCAATGGACAAGTGGAATCAGTTGGTCACAAGAAGACAAGCAATGAAAGGCATAGCATAATAGAGAAAGAGAAATATTCAGCAGAATCTATATCATCAGAGGGACATTGTTGAACAGTATGGTCAAGTGAACATGACAAGTAAATGAACATTTGATGTCAATAAATTTTGAATGCTTTTTATATATGTCAGATAATTACAAGAGGAAGCACCAATGGAAAATAAGCAACACTGGAAGAGAGGAAAGGAAACATACACAGGAAGTCCCACATTGATCAACATGGCATCTTGTAGAGAATTCAAGGAAAGAGAAACCATCAGAGAAAGAGATCAAGAAAGAAAAGATCAGAAGCATGAAGATAGGGGGAGTGCATGAATTCAGAGAGAGATTGTTAAGAGGAGGTATATCGAAAGGGGGAGTTATCATTTTTCCCATAATGTCAAAGGGAGAGAAAGAGAGAGATCAGAAGAGAAAGAGTTAAGCTGATGAAGTCAGAGAAGCATTGCTCAAAAAAGGTATACGTTTAAAGGAAGTCACTCTTTGTTATTAATATCAAAAGAGAATAGGAACTTGGAAAGAAACATGAGGACAAAAACATGTGAAAGAAAATACGCATGAAGATAGGGGGATAAACCCCAAGGAGAGATACCCTTTGCCATTGATGTCAAAGGGGGAGAGAGAGAAACATTGATGAGGAGAAATGGTCACATGGGGAGAATGAGTATTGGAGTATGAATGTTGCCATCAATGTTGGTGTTGCCATCAATGTCAAAGGGAGATATTGTTGGATAGTTAGTTGTCATTGATGTCAACCCTTGGAGTGTTCAAGATACTCCGGAGTTGTGAACAAAATTGAAGGTGAGTTAGTTGTCATTGATGTCAATAAGAGTGATTGATGTCAATAGATGCGATAGGTGCATTTGATGAAGTCTACACAAAGCCCCGAAGATGTGGTCATGAGACCCGAAGTTGTTTGAAGAATAAGGACATGAAGGATAGTGCAAATGCATGTAACACACTCATAGATGGATAGTCCTCTTAATGTCGTTTTCAGTGATAAGTAGTATGCCACATGGTTCCTCATGGTTAGGGAGATATTCCCTTATGAAGTTGGAAGCCCCAAATAATGGTCAAGAAGCCCCTAATTGGTTATAAGTCATTAATGAAAGGGTAAAGTTGTTGCAACAAGAAATTTCAAGAAGCCCTAAGATTAAGGAGAGACGTTACTTGGAAAAGTATAAATACACCTCAAGGAGTCTCTCACAATGACACACACACACTCATTGAATATCTATCTTATGAGAATATTTTGGTCTATTGGCGAATCTGAGGTCAAGTCTGAGGTAGCGGAGAAAGTGCACAAGAAGAGAGAAAGTTTCAACGTTGCAGAGAGCAAGGGTTTTTCTGTAACCCTAATTTAGTAGGCCCTTGCGGGTCATCTTGAGGGTGTCACGCGAGGCACCCCCATGGGTTGCACAGTACTTGTCATGCAAGGCCCTGCGTGACATCAACTCTTAGTCTCAGGAGGCTAAGAAAAATTTGGGGATTATGTTGGTGTTAGGATGTTGAGGACTGAGGAAATGTTACAGGTCAGTATTACAGAGTTTCATCTCAGCCACAGGATCAGAGGTAAGTTTCAAGGATTATGATTATGTTGTTATGGCACATGCATAGTGGTGACGATACATAGTTTGGTACACCTCGGTGATGACATGATACCTTGTTAGAAGTACACTCTTGGTATCTGGTTTGGTATATGTCATGGTGATGTTGGTACATGGTTGAGATACACACTTGATATATGGTAGCATATGTATGAGATACATCTCTTGATGATGTTGGTACATGGTTTAGATACACACTTGATATATGGTAGCATATGTATGAGATACATCTCTTGATGATGTTGGTACGTGGTTGAGATACACACTTGATATATGGTAGAATATGTATGAGATACATCTCTTGATGATATTGGTACTTGGTTGGATGATTGGCATGTTGTTTGAGGTGTATGATTGATTATATGGTGCATGGTTAGAGCCATATGTTGGTGATCTTGGTACATGATTGAGTACCTTGTTGAGGCACTTCATTGTTATGGTATATGGTGTATGGTATATGATTGAGGCACATCTCATGATATATGATTTATGGTACATGGTTGATGCATGAGATGATACATGGTTGATGTACATGGTATAGTACATGGTTGATGTACTTGGTGTGGTACATGGTTGATGGTATGGTACTGGTTTGATGCATGATATGGTACAAGGTTGATACATGGTATGGTAAAGGTGTTGGTGCATTGTTGATGCACGGTTTGGTACAGATTTTGGTGCATGGTTGATGCACAGTTTGGTGCATGTTTTGATGTACATGGTATGGTACAGGTTGATGTACATGGTTTGGTGATGGTTTTTCTATCCATGTGAGTGAATCTAGTTGATGATGGTATATCAGTGACGGTGACAGTGATAGTGACAATGATGGTGACAGTTGACAGTGACGGTGACAGTAACAGGTTTAGTGACAGGTTGGTTGATGTGACAATGACAATGACAGGTTGGTTGATGTGACAGTGACAGTGACAGGTTGGTTAATGTGACAATGATAGTGACAGTGACAATGATAATGGAAGTGGCAGTGATTGTGGTAGTGACAGTTGCTCTACACTTATATTTCAGGGCGACAAGTCAGGGAAAGGAAAGGGGGTTGTAGTCTCCTTCTAGTTGGTGTCGGAGAACTTAGGGAGTTGGAGATTCCTTCAGGTTGGATTTTGAGAATCAGGGGGTTGTAGCCCCCTTCTGGTTGGAGCTGGAGAACACGAGGAGTTGGAGCTTCCTTTAGGTTGGAGCCTGTAAATAGGGGGTCGTAGCCTCCTTCTAGTTGCAGTTGTAGAATTGGGAAGTTGGTGCTTCCATTGAATGTATTCTTGACAATATATAATAAAGAATTATGAGGTTTTCTCCCATTTGGGTTTCCATGTAAATTCTTGTGTAATGTGTATTTGATGCGATGTTGCTTATTTTTATATGCTCATGATATATTGGATGCAATTGTAGATGATGCATTGATGATATATTAGATGCAATCATAGATGATACATTGATACATTGAAGTTTATATCTTATGGTCAAAAGTGGTAAAAGTGCTCATACTAATTCACCCCCCTCTTAGTATTCCAACAAAAAGAAGATTTAATCAGAATATGAAATGAAACCAATTGCATTAGAATGACAAGTGGTGGTGTGCATTAAAATAAAATAATGTTGTATTTCACTTTTGTGCCTAAATTTGGGGATATATGGAGGATGGAGGAGCATTTAAGGGGTTCTATTTTTGAGTTTTTTCTTCACCTTTCCTTGGAGAAGGTTTCCATTTTGATGACTACTTGTTGGATGGATACTTGAGACTGGGAGTTTTTAGGGAGGTAGTGTGTGATAGCTAGTATAGACTCAAGGATTGAGAGCTCAGGGGCTCCCAATTATTGATTGAGAGATTAGTTGGGAGGAGAGTTTTCCCCAAAAAATTGTTTTCCATTATGATACTACTACTTAGAGGAAGCTAGTGCATTGTTGTTTCTCTACAAGTCAAACCTTGGTTGTGTTAACCCTTGGATTTTCTCATTGGAAAATATTGAGGGTTAAGAGCCATCATGTCTTGTTTGGTTGTCATTCATATATTTTTCCCATAGATAGCTTGGCATGAGTCATGGTTGGTTCCCATATGAGTTCATGTATAGGATTGGTTTAGTGGTGTTCTTTCTTCAAAGGCATGAGTTTGCACAAGTTTTCATGGATTAGAGAGAGATGTTTATTTTTGTTATATTTCCTACTTTTTAGAAGACAAAGTTTAGAAGTTCGCATGGCAGTTTTTATCACACATTCAGAGTCCTTGTAAGCTCATGATTCTAGTGATCCTTTTTCAGATGACATGCAAACACTCACTATTTTTAGCAGTTGGAGTTTCAGGGGTTGGATAATGATTCTAAGCACATATCTAGGTTCCTTGCAGAAAATTGAATCCGATGAACCCTTTTTCATTGGCATGTGACAAGATTCTATTTTTAGTAGTGTTTATTTTTGGGTGTGCTATATTTTGAAGGATTCTCCTAGCAGTCCTCGAAGTTTTTTTTTTTCATACTTTTCAGCAGATGACTATTTTTAGCATGTTTATATTTAGCAGTGTTATTTTTAGCAAGTATGGTCGCCATGTAGGATGACATGTGGCAGTTGCAAGTTATGACATGTGGTAGTCTTAGAATATGACAAGTGGTAAGACTATGGTGCATGCATGAGGGTATCTAGGCGCATGCATATAATGGAGATGAGTTAGTGCATGGTTTGTCTTGCTAGTGAGCATGGTTGAGTTGAATAAATACTATTTTTCCTTCTCTCCCACTTAACTCCTTCTTTGTCTTACTTCACTCCCTCTCCCTCACATCACCTTCACTCACGTGATTGGACAACTCTCTGTTGGACTGTGATTTTCGTTAGACAAAACTTGCAGGTGTTAGTCTCCTCCACAATCGCCAGAGTTAGGATCCACAACCCATGTTGCGAAACTCGTGAGAAACACTAAACCCAATGCCTAACAATCTCCCCCCCAACGTGTGTCGGACGAGTTTCAAACTTAAGGCCTATCGCTCTAATACCATTTTTTGGACTATGATTTTCGTTAGACCAAAATTCGCAAGTATTAGTTTCCGCCATAATCGCTAGATTTTGGATCCATGAGATGGGGTTAACCCATGTCACAAAACTCGCAGAAAGCATTGATCCCAATGTCCAACACTCCCTTCCTCCTATCCTTGCACATCTCTTTTTAATGCATGTACATCCTATTTCCTCTATTCTCTCTCTTTCTTATTTCCTTTATCCTTGCACATCTCATCAAGGCACATTCACCTTCTCTCATTGCGTATGACTCCTAATTCTTCTACATATCCTATCCATACACATGGATCTTCCTTTTCTGTAGTTTAACTCAGAGTGCTTAGATTCATCTAGATCTCTCTCTAGGATCACATCAGTAACTCATGAGGTGCATGGTTACCTCACTTCACTACTCTATAAAGCACCTTGCACGAGTAAAAACTATTCTCGAGATGTGCACCCTCTTGGTTCTAAATGTTGAGGGTTTCTCCATTCATTTTTTGCAGGATTTCTTCAGCATTAGCAGGTGACTCTCTCTCATTCTCTCTCTCTTCTATTCTCTTTGTGTAGGGTTCATCACTATATCGGTTCTTGTACTTGTTTTATATGGTGTAACCAACCTTTTGACAAGTGAAAGAATAAAAATTTGTTATGCTCGTATCAAGCTTTCTAAGATTATTGGTATTGTGTTTGAAATTTACGCATTGTTTAGAAGTTCTTAGCCTATCATTGTGGTGCATTCAACCTTCTAGTAACGCTTTCTCTCTCTTTTTTTTCCATACTTCTCAAAGCTAATATTGAAGGGAATTCTTCCACTTCAATTTTAAAATTATAGAACTTACCCCTTTGGTATCCTGATCACTAGCCAAAGGTCATCTTGTATGCATATTTTTGTGTTTATTTTGCAGATTTATAGGGAAGATAGCGCATACAAACATTAGGGACACCCCCCTGAGGTTGGCATGCACCATCCCAAATAGAGAGGAGTTTTTTCGAGTGGCACCTAAGGAATATTATCATAGAGTTGCATGTATTTCTAGCTTGCTCATTCATAATTTATACACATTCTTGCAAGTGTGGAAATTTGTGCTAAAAATTGGCACCGTTGTAGAGGAAGCATCAATACTCATATTACAACAACATTGGTGAGTTTTTATTTATTTTATTTTGACTCACCAAGTGAATCCATAAGAAACATGGTCGACTCCATTGTTGAACACAAGAAGATTATCTAGATTCAATCTGACACAAGGTCTAGTTCCAGGCCTAAGAAAAACCTAACATATTTTCCAAGAAAAAGAATATACTATCACCAGGAAATCTTCTTAAGTTGGTAAGCATATTGATTTATTTGGTAAGTTCTTCCCCTGCCACTTCTATTCTTTTGACAAGCTCTATGGTGAGTGTAACTTTGACGTCTTCATCTTTGGGTTCATGCCTATTTTCATCTCAAGCTAATAGTATGGCAACAATTGTGCTTGTTTTCATCTCAAATTAATATTATGGCTAGAGTTGCAAATCAAGTAAGGTGGACTTTAATTGTTTATGCCCCATCAAGTTTGGTTGCAATTCGTAATTAGCCTCATGACTTACCTGCAGGTGAATATCACAAGCACTTACCAAAGTTTGCAAGGAACTATTGAGTATCGGTTGAAGATCACTTGACTAATTTTTTGAAAGTGGTGGATGATTGTGAGGTAGAATATGAGGATGTGGTGATGAAGATGTTTGTGCATACCCTTAAGGGGGATGCACAAATATGGTACAAATCCCTTCATGATGCCTCCATTGATGGATGGGATTCATTCCAAGAGAAGTTCAAAAAAATATGGGTGGATAAACAGGATAACTCTTTCTTACTTAAATCTTTTTCTAATATTAAGAGAAATGATAATGAGACTGTGCCCAAGTTTAATACCCAGTTTTATAAGACTTATCATAAAATTCCTACTGCTGTAAGGCCCAATGATGCTATGTATTTTTTATACTATCTTGAGACATCTGATGGAATTTTTGGTATTGTGCTCATGGAGAAAGGTCTTCACAATCTGGAGGAGGCCCAAGCTATTGCATCAAGTTAGAAAGAAATATCCTTTCAACCTATAGGTTTCCTCCAATCCATGTTCCTAACCAACCAATGAATGTGACACCATTCAATGATATTCAACCATCGACTGTTATGAGAGAGTAAGAACCCCTTGTTATTGAACAAGAACATATTCATCAACAAATTGCGCCTTATCAAGCTCTTGGTGACGAACATGATGATGATGATGATTCATGCTTGGATACTCATGAACCAGTAGTTGCACCACTTGAGTCATATGCAGAATTCCATGAAGACGAGAATGAAGAATTGAGATTCCAAGTGTATTCCTGTAACACCCCATTTATAAACCCCTAATTATATGTAATTAATCATGACTAATGATTTCCATGCCATGGCATATAAACATTGTAAATGTATTATTGTTAATTGGAAAATGTCGCACAACTGACTGATGGGTGGAGAAAATGTATTGGTTGTGATACCACGAGAGGTATTAGCGAGGGGGTAAAAAAGGGGATTCATGTGCAAAATACCCCAAGCCACCTTGATAAATTATGTGGAGGAAAATAACCATAATTCCTCTAACTTGTGGTTGAAGCAAAACAATTAATGAGAGGGGGTTGGCAGTTGAACAATCAAATACCCCTAATTAATACAAGTATGGAGAGTTGGTTGGACAGAATACCACCTTGCTTTCCTTGCTTGACTCGGATTCCTCTAACAGAGGGAAAAAAAAAGGATTGGTCGAGAACCTTCTTGGGAGATAGACATGCAAGATTCTAAGGGAGCAGAGAATGCACATGTGCATGTAGAAGAAGGTAGTTATGGGTTGGAGAGAAAAAAGGAGGTGATGCTTGTGCAAGAGAGGAGTGGGTTCATCAAAGGATGAACACTCATGTGGAGAAGATATGACTAAATAAATGAGTTCTAATCAGTAGAGAGAAATAATAAAGTTTTTCTGAGAAAAAAAGGAACTTGATTGAGGATTTTAATGGACACGCTGGAGCAGAGGAGACCCAAAAAAAAAAATAGAATAGAGAAAAAGAGGGTTGTGGGCTTGATGCTTGCTGAAAGAAACCAACACTGGAAGAGGAGGGAACTGAGAGACAATGTAGTTGTGAAAGGACTCCCTTGTTCAGAGAAAATCCATATGGGAAGGCATATGATAAAACCCGTAGACATCCTGATCTCAGTGGGAAAGAGGGGAGACTATTTTTTTTTCAGTGGAGTGAAGGAGAGTAACCTTCCTGATCCATCTCATGACTTGTTGAGTCAATTGTGAGAGTCCCTTGTTGGTACCATGGCCTAGCATGGGGGTGGTATGCTACCAAAGTGACTAAGAAACAAAACCTATGGTTGGGTGGAAAAGCGATCACTCATAGTCAGTTGGGTTGGCTACAAGTAGTAAACAGATAAGTATTAGTATGCTCTGTGTATAGACTAAAATGAATGGCTAGTGCATGTAAATGTATTCTTGAGTGTGTATGATTGTTAATGGACTGAGTGAATGTTTCATTGTAAGCCTTTATGCTGATGTAATTGTGGAATAGTAAGAATTGTGTATGTTTTACACCTCTGAACATAAGAACTCTATATTTTATTATGAAACATAAAAATACTCCATGTCAATGTAATGGATGATGAACCGTATTGTGTTTTCCATAATGGTTTCATGTGAGACATAAAAAATAAATTGAAATTGAATGGAATGATTTAATATCCCTTTGTAATTGGAAAAATAAAAGTAATTATAATGCTTGTGAATGGGAGAATCAATACAGATTTCTCACCTTGTGTTTTCCCCATCTCTAAAAAGGAAAGTTTGCAGGGCTTGAAATCTTCTTTTGGATTTTAAGGGAGGAGTATCTCTTGTAGGCTGGAAAGAGGTTTAGAACCCAAGAGAGATGAGTTAAAAATACTTAGAAGGAGAAACCCAGAGAATCCATTTAAATCCTTATTTAAACTAGTGAGAAATAGTGGTTGTTGGATCAATCAAATGGCTGAACAACGGTCGTCCAATTGTCACAGTTGATTTGGAGACAAAGCTAAAACCGTGGTTAATCGGGTTATCGGATCATCGGAGCACTGAAATAACTTGCATCATAGGCCCTATTAGATATCTGATACCTGGTGGGAAGATTTCCCATGCAAGGTTCCGCCCTTTTCCTTATAAACAAGAGAGAGAAATTGATGTCATTGTGACATATCGTGTCAGTGTGGCAGCCAACGTACTCATAGGACGATACATGTTAGCATCTGATTTTTCAATGGGTCGAGTGTGCCCCCCTATCAGGTGTAGAAACTTTCAATTGGTTCCCTTGAACCCTACCCATCAGATATAAGTCCTCAGATATCTCAATCGTCGATTCCTTATATAATATTAGGAGGGAGTCAACACCCCGGGGTACTGAATCCTCAAAAGTTTTCCAAGCATGTTTCCCTTGTGTCCGTCCCAATATCATGGTGGGGTATGGTTCCAGGAATTGTTATGACGCTCACCCCCTTATTAGTTTGCAAGCAGAGGTAAAACACATGTTGATGATGTCAGGAAGACATTAAGATGGCATAGTTGAGCCAATGTGAAGTGGACAGGTGTCAACACACAATTGGATAAGCCATTGTATTTTGTGATGGCATGTATTTCCAAATCAATCCACATGTCAGATGGTGGTTAGTCCACGTGTCATAAAGGTGATGTACCATGTGTCTAGGATATTTGGTATCCAGTGCAATTTTTTGTAGTCACAGGTGCCATGTGTCAAGCCAGGTGGTATGTCATGTCAGGGCCACATGTCTGCACTGGAAGCTAGACCATCATAGTAGGTGTTCATTGTTTGAGTGTGTATGATTTCTCCCAGGGGATGATACCTCAATGGACCAATACCTTGATGATTCGATACCCCAGTGGTCCGGTACCCTGGTGAGCTAATATCTCGGTGGGTCGATGCCCCAAATATTTAGATATCATAATGGTTTTAGTAGTGGTAAGCGTGGGATGGTAGAGATGACCGATGATTGATATCCCGGTGGCCGATGCCATATGAGTAGCCACGTTAGTGCTAGATGGACCCACATGGGATTGTACAGGTGGTGAAAGTCCACATGGGTGTCATATGGATGTGTGGTGGTTTTGGAAAAAGAAGGCCTAGAAAATTTAGGAGGCCGTAACTTTTGATCCCAAGCTCGATTTTGAGCATGGTTACAGTTGTTGGAAAGATATCGATGAGTAGATTCCATCTATGGGCTCCATTTAGAGAAAGGATTTAAGTCAAGGAAGAGGAAATTTTGACACTCCACCAGCCTAAGGAAGGATTAGGGGGTTAGGTGTGTTACAATTCCAATAATGATGATAAAGTATGACAGGAAGAACCACAAGTAAACTATGTAGAATTCAATCAACGAGAGACTTCATCCTTGCATATCCCATCAGTTATTGAGGAAAAAATTGATCAACTATTATTGCAACAGGGGGAGCATTCTTTGGTTCAACCAAAAGATGATCTTCCTTGCAATTTGGCTATGACCCCACATTCATATTTTGTTCTTCAAGAGGATCCTTTGACTGATCATTGCTTGGATATAAGGGTCAATCATGATCTAATTGAGATATGAATGATGGAGGAATTTCGGCAGGTAGATTCTAAGAGTTTTGGATCTCATATTTCACATTCATTACCACTAAAGTACCATGTTCCAACTTCCAATTAACAACGTTCATAAATTTCTTCAACAACAAGCACATCAAGGAATTTTTCCATCTTAAGAGATTTCACAATTGGTTGCACTGGAAGTTTGACTGTGTTGATCTTTCTTTTCTGACTGGTCACTTAGCTCCATGGTTACATTGGTCATTTGAGTATGTTTATTAATCATGCCAATTTTGACTAACCTCCAACAAACAAAGGAGGTGAAACTTTTGGGTTTATAGGTATTAGAGTCCATTTCCTTTTCTTTCTTTTTTATGCTTTAGGACAACAATTTAACTCTTTTTGTTTTGCATATTTTTCTTTCAAGTCATTTGCTTTCAATCCTCGGGTAAGAGTCATTGATTTTTTCCTTATTGTATTGGCATGTAGTCATGTCTTGTGGATTAATTATCACCTCACATGAAGTTGGTCTTAGTTTCTTAATAATCGTTTTCCACTTTTTTGAAACCTTGGGTCAAAGCTCTGAGTGTCTTATAATATTTTTGTCAATTATTTATGTCATCTTATATCTAGAGTGAGCTTGGATGAGGATCATTTTGTTAAACATTCCAAAGCATTTAAGTCCATTAGAAAGGGTAGAGTTGAAGAGACATAGGAGAGTCTTCAATCATCTTATGGTTTATATCTCCATTACTTTTCATTGAGTCATCCGATATGAGTCAGTCGTCCCCCTCATCTAGCGGTAAGGAAATGGTACCATACATCATATATCTTCCTGAGTTGTCACTTAGAGTCGAGGGAAAGGATTTCCATCATTGCTTTTCCTTTCAACGGGTCATTCTGCATTGACTCCAACAGATCATCTGGGGGATGATCTAGAAGTGGAGTACCTTGATGGTCATTAACCTCATTGGTGGTCATTTCACATTCAACAAGGTTCATCATCATTTTCCATTTATTGAATGATCCTTGTCAGCATTTGACTTTAGTACATATTTCATAGTGACATGTTGTGCTCGTACCTTAGGGCCCATTAGTCCTATTGGTGGGTTCCTTCATGCCTAGACGGTGTTTACATTATTGACATCTGACTAGGTGACTCTCTTCCATGTGTCGACTTCAACACATTTTCCATAGGGAGGAGTGTACATGGTAGGTGGTAGTAGGTAGCAGATTTGGATGAGACCCCTTATTTTCAACCTGTTAGTGGGAGGATTATATTCATTTTTTACTCCATTTCCCACTAGATAGGCATTTTGGATCACAGGTCAGCTTATAGGACATTTCTCTTCTCCAAACAGGCATGGGGATCTATTGTTATGTTTCTCCATATTTCTCACAGAGTATTATTCATAGTTTTCAAACTCAGAGATTCACAGGTTCTCGACATCCCGTAGGGGGATCTGGTCCCCTTGAGTTTCCATTTTTGACCCCTAGATTTTCTCACTTGCAAATCCCAAGGGTTAAGAACCATCATGTCTTATTTGGCTAGCATTTAGATATTTTTCCTAAAGATAGCTTGGTGTGAGCCGGGATTAGTTCCCGTATGAGTTCAGGTATAGGATTGGTTTAGTGGTGTTCTTGCTTCAAAGACAAGAGTTTGTACAGGTTTTCATGGATTAGAGAGAGATGGTTATTTTTGGTATAATTCTTACTTTTTAGGAGATAGAATTTATAGTTTTGCATGGCATTTTTTATCACATATTCAAAGTCCTTGCGAGATGATGCAGCTCATAGACCTGAAGCAATTCTAACGCCTACAGGACTATGCTCTACCATCAAAGTGCACAACATAACTCATATTCAAACACACAACAAACAATTCATTTATTGTTGTTAATACTGAAATATAAGAATTCAATTACAACCACAAGAACACAAATAGGCTGTGAATCCTTGCTTTTAATATTGGTTTTCAGAATGTCTCTTATTACAATGAAATCGAGGAATACATCTTTCTCACCAAACTAGATATGATTATAGTGTTGTTCCACTACAGCTGGCATTGCCTCTTATCGATCTTGTTCTTTGTGGTTGTCTCAATTGCTTCCAATCAACCTAAGGGAAACCTTCTTTCTTCTGTCTCGAATAAACCATTATATCTTCCTTTCCCCTCTTTTTATGTCGTTTATGTTAGCTAATTTGTTTCCTCTTCCATTGGGAAATTGAATAGTCACACATGTTTGTTGCCCATACGTTTTCCAATTCGGTTTCGTTTCCTCTTCCTTCATCAATGATTCCCACTTGGCATTTAATATTCATGAGCTACGTTGACCGAGTTTGGAATCAACACGTTGAGTTGCAACATCAATTTTCCAATGCAAATCATGTAGTGTGGAGTCGTAGCATAGGAGTTGTAGCAATTTCCAGCACCAATATTGTAGTGTGGAGTTGTAACACCAACCCTATAGCATGGAGTTCCAACGAGTTGCAGCACCAATCCTGTAGCATAGGATTTGCAGCACTGTCAATTTTTAACAAGGAGTAACAACACGAGCTACCAAGGAGAGTTGCAGCCATCCTTATTCATCCTAAATTAACTTGTACATAATTGAAATGTTTTTGGGTGATGCAGATGTCTCATAACCAAAGATGTTCCTGCATCATACACCCTTGGTAAGAAAAACATGAGCTCCTAGCTCATGTGGTTGATGATCCAGAGGATGAAGAGTTTCACAGGCGCCTTAGTTCTTCTTCAAAAACCCACGATGCATCCTCAGATCCTCTGTTTTTCCATTTGACCAAATATTCTAGATATTCCTTGTTGCGATTTTTTCTACCAATCCTTGTGGCCAAAAATTTCTTCCACTTCCTTAGCTCGTTTGACTGGTATGTCCTCCCATCTGTCTAGAGTATTTTCATAATCATCATTTTCTCCTTCATGGAATTCATACAGATCAACAACATTAAATGTTGGAGATATATCGAACTTGTCTGTAAGTTCCAATTGATAAGCATTATCAAAACATTTCTTCAAGATTTTGCATGATCCTATCTTTTTATATTTAAGTTTGTTATAAGTACCTCTCCGAAATTTCCCCTTTATCAAGTGAGCCATGACTAAATCACCTTCTTTAAATATTTTTTTATCTTTGCTACATGTCGGTCCTCTGTTTATACTTGTTATTTATTTCCTATAGTTTCTGCTTCACCTGCTCATGTAATTCCTGCATAATGTCTACAAAATCATTGGAATCGACACTCCTTTTATCTCTTAAATCTAGAAAATCAGCCAAATCTACCACCCCTTTTAGTGACCTACTATAAACAATTTGGAATGGGATCTTTCCTATAGATTTGTTCACTGAATCGTTGTAAGCAAATTTATATTGTGCCAAAACTGAATCCCACTAGCTAGGATTTTCGCCACTCAAACTTCTCAATGAGTTTCTTAAACTTCAGTTCACCACCTCGGTCTGTACGTATGTCTATGGATGATAGGATGAACTGTATATCAACTTAGAACCCAACCTTTTCCAAATTTTCCTCCAAAAGTGACCAAGAAATCATGTGTCTCTGTCTGAAGTAATAGTCCTTGGTAGGCCATGTAACCATACCACTTATCTGAAAAACAAGGCAACCACTTCACTAGCATTACTTGTCTTCTTACATGCTACAAAATGTGTCATTTTTGAAAACCAATCTACTACTACCATCACAAAGTCATACTTCCTTTGTGTCATAGGCAGTCCCAAAACAAAATCCATTCTTACATCTTCCCGTGGTCTTTCAGGTACCGACAATGGAGTGTAAAGTCCTGTATTCTTACTTCTACCTTTAGCTAATTGACAAACTCTACAACACTCAACAAATTTCCTTACATAGTTGTTGATGTTGGGCCAAAAGTATCGTTCTTTCACCAATGATGTGGTTTTTTCCATGCCACAATGTCCTCCTAAACCACCATTGTGCAAATCTCTAATGAGGTTCAACCATATTGAGCTCTGTGGAACACATAACTGTTGATTCTTAAACAAGAAGCCTTCTTGATGTGGTACTCTAAGAATGGTTTTCGGTCCATACTCCATGGTTCTCTACATGCCTTCCAATCTTCTGCAAAATATGCATCCTCTTCGTACAACTCTTTCACACGTTCCAAACTTACCACTACAACTGACATGGTATTTAGCAATATTGTCCTCTGACTCAATGCATCAACAACCTTGTTTGATTTCCCTGACCTATGTTTCAAAAAAAATGTATAACTTTGTAAAAATTCTACCCATTTAGAATGTTTCTGATTCAATTTACCTTGGTTGTTAATGTACTAAAGTTCCTTATGGTCTATAAACAAAACAAACTCCTTTGGAAGCAAGTAATGTCGCCACTTTTTCAGGACCTGGATAATAGCATAAAATTCTTGATCATAAACAAAGTATTTCTTCCTCGTTTCATTCAAATTTTCACTGAAAAAGGCTATCGGTCTACCTTCTTGGCTCATAATTGCTCCAATTGTTGTCACACTTGCATCACAGTCTACTTGAAATACCTTATTGAAATCGGGAAGTGATAATATTGGTTGTTATGTCACCTTCTTCTTCAAATCTTCAAATGACTTTGTTGTTGTTGTTGTTGTCCACTAAAATGTGCCTTTCTTCATGCATTCAGTAAGAGGCACACAAATCTGACTGAAATTTCAAATGAACTTCCAATAGAAACTCGCCAGTCCACAAAAACTTTGCACGTCAAATGTGCATTTAGGTGTCTTCCAATCCAATATTGCTCTTACCTTCTCGGGATCCATATTCAAACCTTCTTTGGAAACTACAAAACCCAAGTATACAAGTTCCTTTTGGAAAAATGTACGCTTCTTCAGACTCACCAACAATTCCTCCTCTTTCAATTGTTATAACACCTTCTTCACGTGCTCCAGATGTTCCTCTTGGATCTTGCTGAAAATCAGAATGTCATCTAAATATACGACAACAAATTTTCCCCAAAACGGTTTTAGAACTTCATTCATCATCCTCATGAATGTGTTAGGTGAATTAGTTAAAATGAATGGAATAACTAACCACTCAAACAACCCATCCTTTGTCTTGAACGTTGTCTTCCATTTATCACCTTCCTTGATTTGGATTCGATGATAACCACTCTTCAAATCAATCTTCGTGAAGTACTCAACGCCACTCAAATAGCCCATGATATCATCCATTCTTGGTAAGGGAAACATGTACTTAATGGTGATTTTATTAATATCCCACGAATCTATACACATCTGCCACTCACTATTCTTTTTCGGTGCCAAAACTGTTGGTATTGCACAAGGACCCAAACTTTCTAATTAACCCTCTGTCAAGTAACTCGTGTACTTGTCTATTTACCTCTTCACTATCTACTGGAGTCATTCAATAAGGTGATTTATTTGGAAAACTTGATCCTGGTATCAGATCGATCTAGTGTGAGATGCTTCTCAATGGGGGTAATCCTGCTGGTAAATCCTCTATTGGGATTTCCTTGAATTCTTTCAACAAGTGTTGAACCTCAACTGATATAAAATTTATTTTCTCTGTCTCCTGAATCTTTTTTTGTATTATAGCCAAACAACAACCATTATGTTTCCACTCTCTTAGAAACTCCTTAGCAGAACATAACATGATTTGACTATAGTTTCCATGGATATTCTTGTTGTTATTTTTGTTCATAACTTCGTTATTATTGTTGTTCATACCCTTGTTGTTGTTACTGTCCATATTTTTTTCTAACATTGGTACCAACATATAATTCTAACTCTCCTTAACAAATTCATATGAATTCTCCCTGCCATCATGGAATACCTTTCTTTCAAACAT
Organism: Picea abies; assembly: GCA_900067695.1. NCBI lineage: Eukaryota > Viridiplantae > Streptophyta > Pinopsida > Pinales > Pinaceae > Picea > Picea abies. The sequence goes on from CBVK0102104614.1 coordinate 20,805, forward strand.
CCACGATCTCCTGAGAAATACATGACATGCATCCATCTCTATCATGTCGCATAAAAGCAATTCCTTGAAACTTCCAATCTGGAAACTCAATAAACATTGTTCAGTCACAGACACTTGTTGTCCCTTTTGCAACCATGACACTCGATATGGATTGGGGTGTGGAATGCCTTTCAACTTCAATTTTTGTGTTACTTTAGTGGATACCAAATTTTCTATACTCCCACCATCTATGACCAGATGACAACACTTATCGTGAATTTTACATTTAGTTTTGAACGCTCTCTTTCTTTGTTCAGGCTCTACTGCTTCCTTCACCTCGGGCTTCAGTAATACTCTTCTCAACATCAGGTTTTCTCCTTGTTCTTGCTGGAGTAATTCAACATTCCCACCAGTAGTTGTTGCCTCATCTGCTTGGGTGAATTTCTTCCAAGATTCATTTCTTCTTGTTGTGTTCTATCTCTCTGGACATTCTAATGCTTTATGACCCTCTACTCCACAATTATAACATGTAATTGCATACTTACCATGGCCAAAACCTCTACCTATGCTAGCACTTCTTCCTCATTTTGTATATTTACTCTTGGTAGCCTCATCCTCCACCTCATTGTCTTTAGCAGCACTTGCTCTGCCTCTTCCTCTAGTTCCTTTTCCCAAAAACTTATGTCATATTCTTCTGTCAATATTTTCCTCCACCTTCAAAGCAACCCAGTAGGCTTCGTTTACATTTTGAAAGTAATGTGTACTCATGTCATATTGAATCTGGTACTTCAGTCCATTTACGTATATTTTCACTCTCTGATACTCTGGCTCTTTCATCCTTGACCTAAGTGACAACTTGAAGAATTATTTTGTATATTCACGCACATATGTCTCTTTCTTCCTGAGATTTTGTACTTGTTTACACAAGTTACGCTGGTAGTTAACATGTAGAAAATTCTCTTTGATCTTACTCACCATCTTCTTCCAAGTTTTAATCTTCTCTAATTCGTGATCTATTATGTCTTTCTGCATCATATCCCACCAAATTGCAACGTGTCCTTTCAACTTTGTAATGAAAAAACAAACATGAATTGGGTCTTGAACGTTCTCATACTCGAAGTATCCTTCGAGCTCACCTATCCAATCTATTAGAGTTTTAGCCTTCAAACTACCATCATAGCACGAAACTTCAACCCTCACACTACCTTTATTACTCAAGAAGGATATCAAATGCGTTGTTGGGTCTCCTTCCTTGACATTTTGTTAAACTTCAACCTCTTCTTCAGATTCATAATTTAACTCAACTTCTCCATTTCTTTTATTCTCCAACTCTTATATTCTTCTTCTTAATTCTCTGAGTTCCCTATTTCTCTGACCCCCTCATGTTGCTCCTGATCTTCATGATTGCATCCTTACAAGTTGTCTTACGACCCTCACTTGGACCAAAATTCATAGGCCTTATCTCTGGGCACTGTACTCTCACAACTCAGGAACCTGAACCTGCTTTGATACCACTTGACACAACTCACAAACCTGGAGCAATTCTAACACCTACAAGACTATGCTCTGCCATCAGAGTGCACAATGGAACTCATATTCAAACACACAATAGAAAATTCATTTATTGAGTGAGATTGTTGTGGTTGGGATTTTCGGTTTTGATCAGAAATTATACTTTAAACCTAGCCAACACTGAAAACTTTCCCACACTTCCAGTATTTATACCAACTCCTCCCTTTTTCTTAACCCAGGCTCATTGCCCTGAAGATGGATCCTGATTTGGGTGAGATCGGAAGAGCGTCGTGTAGGGAAAGAGTGTAGATCTCGG
>CBVK0102104626.1:0-10855 GCA_900067695.1 Picea abies
TCTTCCTGTACTCAAGCCATCATCACTGTTGTACTTGCCATCAATGACAATTATACGCTGCCTGTAAAACATGCCAACACAACGTAGCTAATTTCCTCTCAAAGTCTTGGGAATGCTTACATTTTCAAAGTATTGGGATACTCCATTTATCATTATTTAATCCATTTCCTCTCATAATCTTGAGTCTAAGTCTCTCGTTCCTTCATACTTAAGTCTCTTCTCCCTCCATACTTAGTCTTATTACTTCTCACTCTAAGTGTAAGTCTTATTACCTCTCACTCTAAGTGTAATCTTATTCAACGCTTAGTCTTATTGAGTGAACTCTCCTCTCTTAGTATCTCTTATACTTAGTCTATCCCTATTCTTCTTCTCTCTTATCCATTCTCTCTTATATTATACTTAGTCAATTTTTCATTTTTCCCTTTTCCCTCTCACTTCACCTCACCCCTCTTTGCCACACTTAGAAATTTTCTCACTTATTCCTCCCCATTCCCCCATTTCCTTTTCCCTCACTTCACTCTCGAACTCAATCCATACTCCACACTTATAATTTTTTCCTACCTCACTCCCCACTCCTTATCTTCTCGAACTCAATCCATACTCCACACTTATAATTTTTTCCTACCTCACTCCCCACTCCTTATCTCTCCTCCTTCACCATCGTGGGTTCACAAACACCATGGGAACCCGCAGGTTCACCCCCCCTTATCCCTCCACACCCCCCTCAACCCAAAAACCCACCAATCTGCCTCTCTCCCCTCCTTCACGACCTCCCTCCATTCTCTCGTCCCATCTTTCCCACACTTATCTAATTTCCTCCCCTTATCCCTCCACACGCCCCTCAACTCGACAACCCACTTGCCTGCCTCTCTCTCCTCCCTCACGATCTCCCTCCATTCTCTCGTCCCATATTCCCCATACTTAAATTATTTCCTATGTTTTATCCAAACCAATAATCTTATGACACAAGTCAACCAATGGGACCATGACACATGTCAACTAATGAGACCATGACACGTGGCAACCAATGAAATCACGCCTTGTGGAAACTAATGGAATGATGACATATGGAAGCGAATGGAATCATGACACGTGGAAACCAACTCACCAATAATGTGGATGTTGACTCTTTGATGACTGGGCATTAGGCGGATGTTGACTAGGCTACCAAAATTTTAATTAATTCTAAAAACTCCTAAGGTCAAATCTCCAAGTTTCCATAGTCTCCATATGCTTCACATCAAAGGAATGGAGCCTTTTTCTTTATAAACACCTAAAACTCAACAACACAAATGCATGTGGGATATGTATTATTAAGGAAAAAGTCAATTTTTTAAATGGAGGAGGCGAATTTGAATGAAGAGCTAAGATTAACCCATGAGTCGGATGAACAACTGATGAGCAGTAAACTTCTGGAAGTCGCATCTTGAGATCCAAGTGTCAGTTTTCAGAAAACTATACCTCGTTGGAAAGGTAATTTGAAGAGGAAGATGATGGAATAGGTTTCAAGATCTGAAATTGGCCATGATGCTCTCAGAAATTGAAAGAACAGACGGCTATATTTGTATGGTTTGCTGATAAATCTGCTTGGTACCTCGACTTCACAAGCTTATTTCTTGAGATCTGGAACTTGAAATCTCACTCAAGAGGACTCATTGGAAATTTGAGATGAAGAATATTGAATCTAAAATGGTTTCCATCGCTGAAAGGTGAAATATAGTGCTCATAAAAGTAAAATACATTCCTCTCTTTAAAAAGGAAGCCAGTTAAAATTTTCAAAGTAAAAGTTTATTAAAAAATAATTATTAAATACGAAAAGGGCCCACTTCAAGGCATGGATGTCAATGATAAAAATTCGTTAATGAGGCTTCAATGAGGAATTAATCAAAGTGATTGTTTCAAGAAGAAAATCGTAAGTAAAATTCAAGAAGAGAAAACCCTAACTACTTCAAGAAGTTAGAAGAGTGGATTTTAAAAAGCAAGAGAAGACTCCATCAAAGGGGGAGAGGCAGGAAATCAGAAGTTCAGAATAGAAGGGACAACCATTAGTATGTAGCCAGGTTTCTTATCAGCAAATAAAAATTTTCATTCTTCTTCTTCTTCTTCTTTACATCATTTTCTCAAGGCTTTATGCAATATTTCTTAACTGAACATAAGGTTGAGTTCTTGAGTGTTTCTCTTGTAATATTACAAAACTTTTATTTATATGATCATGGAGTATTTACAACCATGTATGTGACTACCAGATGTAATCCAGGATTGTCTATTAAATTCATTGAAATTTAGTCCAGTATTTGTCAAGCTCCATTTATGAACATTCAGTCAATTGGTTTGCTAAAACGTTTTGTCTCATTGAAAATCTTCATGAAACTACTTAGAGAACTACTTCGAGGTTTTACTTTAATGATTTCTCATATCTTGGGATCTCTGAGGATGAGATTTTTGAATTATTCCCATCAAATTCTTTCAAGTTATGAATGCAGAACTCATTTAAAGTTCTTTGAAATGATCAAAACTATTTCCTCCTTTTTCTTGAGAGAATATATGGATGTATCCTCTACTTGCATGTGATTTAGAGGGTTGCATAAATGATGTTGAACATACCTATATTCTAATATTGAAGCTTTCCTTCAACATTTTTATTGATTAAGAAGTTATTTGTTGCACATAAAGATCAAATCTAGTTATCAAGAGCCATTCCATGTACAAATCAAAGCAATAAAGATCTAGGGTTTGTTGTTTAGCATTCTCCCTAATCCAAGATATTCAATATATATCTTTCAGCGAAAGAGGAGTACCACCTCTATAAAAATGCAGGGGGATTCATATCCTTGTGAGGTTTCTGTTTGGACCTTAAAATATCTAAACATCAACAGAAGGGTTAATGGCACTCAAACGCGGCTGCTCTTTTTCATATTCCTTCCACAACTCCTTTCATGATTCTTCCCGATCTCTCGATTTCCCCTCTGATCAGATCTCTCAGTTAGAGCCTCCATAATCTCTGAACGGTTCGAGCTTGTTTTCTAGAGCCTCCATGAGGAGGTTCATATTGTGACTGATGTTGGCAACTTGTGCTTCCAACCGTTCAAATCTCTCTTTTGCTGGATCTCTCGAGGGTTATTATGAACAAACTCATCCACCGTTGCTATGGTTTTTGCAACTTCTCGTTAAGCCAATTCCTAGATCCTTCACCTTCCCACAAATACCAAAAATAAAAACCTGCTCTTATACCAATATGATATGTAAACTGATGTGGATATTCCATTGGAACAGTTCATCACAACAGATCTAATAAAATACTAAAATCTTTACTATTATGGTTATTTTTCCTCCAGATCTCGGAATACTTAGTTATTGATTTTCTGCTCATGCATGAAATAGATAAAATGCAGAAAATATAGAACGGTAAAATACAATCACGCCCTCCAAAAATAAACAAATATATGACCCAGGAAACCCAATACAAGAGAAAACCCAGCTAGAAGGTGGGGTGGGTCTGCTCTATTTTCTTTGGTATAGAAGTGATGCAAGTACAAAGAAAGAGAAACTCTTTGTGGAGTTGTCTTCGACCTATGGCCTGTATGGATGGTAAATAATCTCTCCTCCTCCGTTATTCTCATTGAATACCACTCTCTTATGTTTTTCTCAGTTATGGAACAATATACAATGCAAAATAATGGAACCCCTTCTCCTCCTAGTGGCCCGATATTTAACATAGTATAATAGCCATCTAGGGGTAGGTTTTTGACTTCCTCAAACCTCAATTGTGATAGGGTTTTGGACCCTCTATAATCTTCTTGAAATTACATATGTGGCTAGCCTCATATGCATGAGTGACGGGGGCTAATGTGGCATCCACTCGTACCATGGTGGTCAATACGGTAGGTCAACTTGCATGAGACATAAATTTTGCATACGAGCTCTGTTTGACGCGATTTTTACACCGTTGGAAAGGTATCGATGTGTAGAATAGATTCGTAGGACTGTATGGATGCTATAGTAGTTTTAACCCCAAAAAAATTTGTTTGATGCGTCAAAATGGACTCGGAAGGTTCTGGACCCCAATTTTCCAAATCGGGACCTGCAAGCTTATTCTTCCAATTTTTCCACTCTGAAATGATCGAAATAGGTGAAAAACAATATAATGATCCAATCTGGATCAACCAACTTGTTTATAATTTTAGTGTAGTGCATAAATAATCTACTAATGAAATATGAAATGATTTTTTTTCTTGTTTGCTATACCCTAAATTTCATAATTGTATACACTTGGGAAGATTAGAAGATAAAGAAAGGAAGATGATTTATTATGACTATTGGAGTTTTGTGTGTCTTTTCATATTGATTTTTCTATCCACACTATTGCACTCATTATGAGTCGATTTGTGTGTTTTCAATGAGGGTGCACATGCTAAGGCAGCGTGATAATATGTAATTCTAATTGAACTCCTAGCCCCGAGGGTTAGCTCAATCAGTTGGCGCCACTATTGCCAAGACATTGACAATAATCTAACGCACTATGTAGGTCCCTAGTTCATTTCCCATGGAGTTAGGTACACTAAGTCTACATTTCCCTCTTTACACTAGGTACTATCCTTGAAATGGGGGCAAGTTCTGAGGATTTGTTTTCAAGGAAAAAAGTGCAATTGAGTTATGAAATCATGTAATTGAATCATATCATTCGAATTGCAAAAATAGAAATAATGTAGTTGAGTCATATCATTCGAATTATAAAAATATCTAATATGAGCATGTATGTGACAAATTTTCAAATTTTCAAACTATCACTTTAATTCTTTTCAAATTTAAGGATTGGGATGTGCACCTCGCATTAATGATTATATATAATTATGCACTTATATATAGTGACCAAAATTATGCAATCAATGTTTCATGGAAAAAATTTGACTCTTGTGAAATTGCTTGTATATTGTTTTCATTTTCAACATTAACATGATTATCAACTTGACGAGAACCCTCCAAAGTTCTTGTTTTTTAGTGGTTCTTTTACCCCATGTAAAAAAGTGGTGCTCCCCCAAATCACTTCTCTTTTCTTCGAGGTTAAAATTACCACTTGTTTGGATCCTTGGGTTTGACGCCTCGTATTGTTGTGGACCAAAACCTTAAAATCAACCCTCAAATCGAAAAGTGACACTCCAAAATCACCCCATTTTTTGTGGTTAAAAATTACTACTTGTTTGAAACCATTTCATTAACAATTTGTACTATTGCGACCAAAACCTTAAAAGCAACTCCCAAATTAAAGGAGAAAAAAAACATAATTTAAAAAACAAACAAGCAAGTAAACAAGCAGCTCTCCTTTTTTATATATATATATATATATATATATATATATATATATATATATATCCCCGAAAACTAACTTAAAACAAAACAAAACAAAAATAAAATAAAAACATAACGAGGGAACAAATTTTTTAAAAGGAAAATGAAAAAATATATTAAAAAAATATTTTTTTTTAAATTAAAAAATATTGAATTCAAAATAAGTGTTTTTTTTAAATAAATAAATATTTGGTTTAAACAATAAAAAATTTAAATAAAAACAATTTGATTTTTTTTAATAGAAAAGAGAAGTTTATATATATAAAAAGGGTGGCAACCAGGATGATTGACTGAGAGATACAATGGAGCTTGGAAGCCAAAATTGGTCCAACGGAAGCTCTGTGATTTCTAGAAACTGATCCATCCTACTGACTAATACTTTGAGAAGAAGTCTGTGCTTCATAATTGCCACAAAAGTTCCATCATATAGTCTGTAATATACGGCTAGAATACATATACATAAATGATACATCTGTTAATAGCAAAAAGATTGAGAGTGCGTTACTCAATTCGAGAGTTTGTCGCTGACATATTAAGATCAAGAATTCCAGGTGCTGAAGTGGGGGATGAAACAACTTCAGAATTGGTCGAGGATGCCATGCGAGGAGAGGTGGATTGGAGGTCTTCCACTTGTTGTTGAAGAACTGCTATTTCATCTTGCCGTTTCCCTTGGAGGTCTTCCACTTGTTGTTGAAGAACTGCTATTTCATCTTGCAGTTTCCCTAAGGATTGACGTTGATTAATGGTTTCCTCCATTACTATGATGACATGGTATGGCAGCCCACGGGGGTGGTCAAGAAGCCATACCATAGTAGTATGTTTTCCAACTCCAGAGGAGTCATGTCCATTAAGTATTGATTATGCAGAATATTGTAGTTGTCTCTGGAGAATGAGACGATAGCTCTGAAGGCTTCAATATATAGCAAATGAAATTCATTGTATTTACCTTCACATTCAATCCTATGTCTTGTCCAGGTTGAAAAACGCATGTGAATTGGAGTCGGATCTCTGAATCGAGAGAAGTACAGCACCCAAAGGAAAGGAGGAAGGACTAAGGGCCAAACAAGAGAGGGGATCCAAGAGAGTCCCCAAAAATGAAAGAGGTTACTAGAGTGGAAAATCATGGAAAAGGGTGAGACTATTGATACGAAGAATTATTTCTGGATTCTTTACATCGAGATTTTCTTGGTAATCTACATGTGAGTTAAAAGATATGGCAACATGAAAGAGATTAATGTCACCCACGGATTGGGTCTCCTCATTTATCCTAGAGAGAATTACTCTGAGGGAGAGATTAGAAGGAGCATTATTACGCACCAGATATGATATAATGAGTCAGGAATCCTTGATTACAGTGAGGGGAGAGATGCCTCTATCCTTGGCTAGATTCAGTACTTTGAGGAGGATGTAAGCTTCCGCTTGATTGTTAGTGGCATGGTCAAGGCTCCAAGCATAAGATAGACCCATATGACCTCTTGGGCTGAGAAACACTCCTCCCTCCCTGGAGTTTCTTTTCAAAGCTCCATCGAAGAATAGACTGTGACTATTTATGGCTTTTATCCAGTTATCAAATTCCCTTATATTAAGTTGAAGGTTCCAAGGAGAGCGAGAAAGGGCGGCAGGAGTCTCAGAAAATGAGATACTCAAGGAGTCCACCCAAGCACGTTCCATACTATTAAGATGTTGGAGAGATCTAGTTGAAATGTTTTTTTGAGTGAATTGTTCAGAGAGCGGGCTAATAGCCTTATTAGCTATCGATGTAGGGGAATATGTTCCCCAGCAAAGAGAGATTTGTTCCTGGCTAGTCATATTTTCCAACATATATAATTGGGAAGTGTTGTCCAAATTCTTTGGAAGGTTGATTTTTTAAACATGGAACCTTTTTATATGGATTTCCATTAGTGAAAAAGTTGGATTATGGACCTCAGCCACATGGCTCGTATCTCTATATCTTGGAGAATCACCTGCAATAAAAACCGAGAGAAATTGCAATCTAAAAACAGGTGTTGTATAGAATCAAAATATTATTTATAGAGTGTGCACCTGAAGGGTCCATGGTAACCTCTCTTGTTGATATTGTCCCTGGTTATTATTTTCCCATGAGATAGGGTCCAACAGAAGATGTTATTCTTTGGTAAGCCATCATTGTTCCAAATTTTCTTCCAACACTAAGATCTTGGTGGTGGTTGAGATTCATTTAGAAGAGATATGAATCCTTGCTTACCAAGTAGTCCTCAACACCCCAACCACAAGTTTCTTTTGAGGATAGAGAGTTTGGATCACAACCCTTGAGCCTGGAGATGAGAATATGGGAGAGAGATTGCATATTTTGGGGAGGGGGCCCCATGTCCCAACCTAGCCACTTACTAGATTTTTTGTCCCATTTGGATATGTCATATAAAGAGGTATTGTCTTGTGCAAAAATCCATAAAAGGAGGGGGTGGAGAGAAGCATTATGTTCAATGGGAGGGGATCTTAGGATGTTATCCGAGGAGATTCAGATGTTCTTTCCAATCCCAGGAATCTAGGTAAGACGGGTTTGAATGAAGGGTAAAGAGGACAAGAGCAATTTCCATATTTGGAAGCCTTTGAGGGAGGGAGGGTTTTGATCAAGACATCTGAGTCTTTCTCCAAGGAGATATTTTTGGAGGATTACCTTTTTCCACCAATCATTATTTCCATAATATTTTGGCACCAAGGGCTATGTTGAGGAGATTAGGATCTCTGATACTAAGTCCCCTGCTGGAAACAGGAGCTCTTACTATTTTCTAGTTAAGAAGATGAAAACGTTTGAAATTAGAATGACCTCATTGCCATAGGAATCTCCTAAGTTCCTGAGAGATGGAAGCTTTAATCTATCCAGTAGCTAACAACATAGAGAGCTGGAATATGGGAAGAGTCGAGAGGAAAGATTTGATAAGCACTACTCTTCCTAGTGGGTTTAGCCAGAAGCAGCCCCAATGATGGAATTTTTCTTTTATTTTGTCCAGGATGAGACTCCGGGAGGTGGAAGGGATATATTTAAGGGAGATAGATATATCGAGATATTTGAAGGAATGCCAATAAATAGTGAAGGAGAAGTTGAGCATTCTGGCTATGACCTACACTTCTTGGTGGGAAGAATTCCGCGTGAAAAAATGGCTCTTTGAGTGATTGACCTTCCCACTCGAAGTTGAAGTGTAGTCATCCATGAATATTTTAAATCTTCTAGCTATTATGGAAGATGCCCCTCCTAGAAGAATAGTGTCATCAGTGAATTGGGAGTTATTAAGTCTTTTAACTCCTTGAGCATTTTTTATCCTAGGAATGAGTTCGTTTTTTCTCTCATGGTCAAGTTTCATGTTGAGGGATTCAACAATGAGGATGTGTAGAATGGGAGAGAGGGGATAGCCTTGTCGGAGCCCTCTATAAATGTGGAAGAATAGTGTGGGTTTTCCATTGAATAAAGGGGCTATCTAGGGGCGGTGGATGCAAGCTGAGATCCAGGAGATGAATCTCTCATTGAACCCAAATCGAGTTAGAAATATCGAGAGAAAGTTGTGCCTAACTCGATCAAAAGCGTTGGCCATATCAATTTGTATGGTCATTCATTTCTCCCCTCTGCTTTGGCTAGAGTGAATAACTTCTTGAACTAGAACAGTGTTGTCTACCATTTGCATTTTTCAACAAAACCTCATTGAATTGGAGAGATGAGGAGGTAAAGGAGGGGCTTTAATTTGTTGGACAGGATTTTGGAGAAGATTTTGTAGGAGACATTGCATAAGGATATCAGTATGAATCTATTGAAAGAAGTCAAGTTAGAGTGTTTGGGTATAAGAGCAAGAAAGGTTGAATTAGTGCTTCCTCCTATTTTGGTCATTTTTTGGACATATTGTATCATTCTGGCCAAATATTTCTTGATAATGCCCCAAAAAATTTTATAGAAGTGGGCAATGAATCCATTAGGGCTTGGCACTTTATCAGGATTCATACTCTTTATGGCATTCCAGATCTCCTCCCAAGAGATTAGTTTGCAGAGTTGCTTATTATCTTCAGAATTTAGGAGGAAAGGCATGGGTTCAAGCAATCTCTCGAAGGAGTCAAGGCTGAGATTTAGGTTTTCTTTGTACAGACCTTCAAAGTGTTGGGAGGTTGATTTTTTTATTTGTTCAAAATATGAAATCATCTCACCATCAGCACTAGAGATTTCAGTCACTCTATTTCTCCACAATATGGCTTTGGTCTGTCTATGAAAAGATTTAGTATTTTGTCTCCCACTTGAAGCCAGAGACTTATAGACTTTAGCCTCTAATATTCTTCCTTTGTTTTCAAGGTTTCTTGAAAATATTTGAATGCCTTTATTTCTTTTTCCAGGATGATAGGGTATGGGTGTTCTGTTTCCAAGTGCTCCCTTATTTGTTCCAATTTTTCCTCCAAGGAGGATTTGGATTGGGATAGCATGTTAGGTTTGGATTTTATCCAAGATTTGAGAGCCTCTTTGAGATTTTTTTTTTCTTTCCCAAATATCAATAGGGGAGTTGATGATCCAGTGATTATGGGTGACCTCTATGGTGGGGAGGGAAGAGGGGTCATGAAGCCATAGGGGGTTGAAGCAAAATGGGATAGGGATGAGATTTTGGTGATTATCCAGCAGGAGAGAGATGGGTCGATGGTTGGAGCCAGCCCAAGGGAGAATAGAGGAAGAGGGGATGAGGGAGGCGTTGAGCAGAGGGACACTAAGAAGGAACCTGTCAAGTCGAGCAGTTGTGTGATCATAGCCAGTCCTTTTGTTTGACCAAGTAAATTTTCCCTTGGTGGGATTTATATCAATTAAGTCCCAAGAGGAGGTGAAGTCTTCCATGAGTTCCCTATTGGGATCACAAACCATGTTACCTCCAATTTTCTCTTTGTTACAAAGAATGGTGTTGAAATCTCTGACAGCTATGAGATTTGCTCCTTTTATCTCATCTGAGAGATTTATGATGAGAGAGTTCCAACACTGATGTTTTTCAAGTGGAGCAAGGCATGTAAACATTGAGCAACCATAGAGACATACCTGAGGAGCATTGATTTAGATGAAGCAACATCTAGTTGGTTGAATCTTTTGAGTTGATGAGCCAGAAAATCGATGGGTTCCATAAGGTGCACAATCCTCCATAGGAACCATTGGCACTAATGGCTTTCCCAGTATTGTCTTTCCAAAATAAATTTGAGTCTCTAAGAACCTCTTATGCTTTCTTTTTTGTTTTCTGAAGGAGGAGAAGATGGGGCTTTTCTAGTTTGATGATATTTATGACCATTTCTGTTTTTTTCTTTTGATCCCAGTCCTCTACAGTTCTAGGATAGTTCTTTCATCATTTAGACTGGGGTTTGGAGTTGCCTCCTTTAGAGGAGATAGAGCCACTATGATTTCTGGTTTCCCTCTTTAGCATCTCATCCATTGTTTTTTGCTTGCCGAGTTCTTTTTCCAGGTTTATGAGTTCCTCCCTTCTTTGCATATTGGGTTTGCAACCTGGTTTCTTCGGATGAG
>CBVK0102104627.1:0-15043 GCA_900067695.1 Picea abies
TACTGTTTTTACATTAAATGCTAAGTAAAAACCCTAATTAAGCAGAAAAGAGAGTAAAAGCCCCTTCAAGGGAGCACTAGCCCTTTCTAGGGAAAATGAGACATCCAGGAGCAAAACGTTAGCCCCCTAGGGGCCTCTCCAACATGCCACACGTGCCACTGTTGCCCAGTCTGCCTCCGAAAGCGTCCATGAAGCTGGATGACGTCATGGTGAAGATGGGAACATCCTAAGCCTTCCANNGCTAGCGTTCCACTGAAAAGGGGTCATTCCCCCTAGGTCTAGTCTTGTCGAAGTGCCTCTGATGGAACGTCCTCTTTGGTGCAAAAGCCCTGATCCATCTCCATCCTGTCTCTACCCCCTGATGGGGTTTCAACATCCATCTGGTGGGCTCTTCTGCCCCATGGGGGTCCGAACTGGTCATCTCCCCATGTGTATCAGTCCAAATGGTACCTGTCCGTCGGGAATGGTCCTGCACATCAAAAGCTACGCCCTCCATAGGCTCATCAGTCACCGGGATCATAGCAATGTTAATCACATCTCATCATCAATATTATTAAACATATGCATAAAAAGCCTGATACATCAGTCAATAGCTCAAAGACATTACAAAAACCTGCAATACAAGATTGGAGAGAAAGACAAGACATCCTATTGGGCTAGCATCCACAAGAAAAGGAAAGTTTCCAGGAAGATTTCATCCAAGCCATGTAAGTGAGGTGATGTGGCTAGGGGATGTCCAGACATGTGGGTGCAGTGAGGGTCAAGGATGCATAATGTTATCTGTGGGTGCCTTTGTAGAAGGCGAGTTGTACCTGTCATGGATGCATTTTTTCCAAGCCCATTTTTGCCTTTATTCTTTCCAAAGGAGATTCAGCCACCCAACAAGGGACACGCAGCCACCAGAAAGAGAGACACGACTAGCAAGGAATGTGTACGCTGCTCCTGTGGAGAATGATAGCTGGAACCACCACAAAACCCACGACCCAACACACAACCACGCTGAGGAGAAGTACAGGATTCGGCCCCAATAGAAAAACACAGCAGAATATTAAAGAATGCGTCCAGCTTCAAGGAAAAACGACCCAAAACTCTCCATACGTGCCACAGGAAACGCCTCTCTTCTCCACAACTGAAAATGAAACCAATCTCAGATAACTCCTTGGATCACAATGCCGGTTACATGCAAATGAAAAGCCTGGATGGCTTCTCCGGTCTTCAGCTAGGAAGGTATTGTTTCAACCTCGAAACTGAATTTTCTCTCCAAGGGTTTCGAAACCCTCGTCTCCAGCTCGCAAGCTTTCTCCAAAACAATTTTTCAAAATGATTAGTCAATAATCCTCTCCAATCCTCCATCTTCCTTTTTGTCTTTCACTTTTCTTTTTTCTTTCTCCATTAAATATTCATTTAATTAATAATTGGAGAGAAATACCCACAAAGAGGGGTTTAATATTACTAAGTTTCACTTTATAATTCGAAAGTGACTTTACCAATATCATTTCCCTAGCTTGTCCGTCTAATGGTTTACGGGAAATTGGGTAAACCACCACGGTATTCTGACTGCCTAGGGGAAATGGGACATTACAGATTTTCACCTTCATTTTTTCATCACAACTTACTCACTCCTTAAGGAGGTCTGAAATTTGCGCCCTCTCTTGGGTTATTGGCTGATTTAGTGATGCGCACTTGTTGAAGGAGGATCTTTTTGGCATAATTTGGCATTTCTCTTAATGGAAGGTGTTACAACTAGGGTTTGCAATGCTTTTTCTTGGTGATATGTAAGTATTTTTCTGCAAAACTTCTTGAATGAATGGTTGTAGTTTTATTTCTTGCATATGTTTATAATTTTGCTGAACAAAACCCTAGGTGACAAGCACACAAGTAGGTCCTTGTCTCATGTCCCCGTTGAGAGAATTTTCAGCCATTGATTGAAGAAGGAGAGAGCCTAGCCGTAGCTACACTCTCTTTCTCTCTTCATTTTTTGCTAGTCGTACCTTTCATAAGCTAAGGAGAAGGAGACGCCTTAAGCCTAGGTTTTCTACACTTTTGGCCGATTTTTCTAGGGTTTGTTGATAGAGCTTTGTTGTAGCAACACTCTGCTTCATCAAACCTTCTTGTCTTGGTTTTATGCTTCATCTTCAGCTAGTCGTGATTGCCACCGAGTTAAGGAAGGAGGAGAGAGCACCAAGGCCTAATTATCCTACACCAAGGTGATCCTCTCTCCCCTAGGGTTTTGACTTTGAGGCCTTGCCTAGCAACACCTCAAAGCTTATCCCTCTAGTCCTTAGTCGTTTTTTACCTTTTGCCTCCTTTAGCTCTTGCGTCCTTCACTATTTGACTCCAATAACCCTAAGGCACTAATCTAAAGACCGCTTCCGTTGAAGTGAACCTGATCAAAACTACTCTCAATACATTGAATGAAACCCTAACTACACTAACCTATTAACCAAGTGTTGTCGTCATCTCTTGATATTAACACCTTTATGCAGCTAAACGTTTTTCTTTATAATCAATTGAATGGTGATTAAAGGCATTAATTAAGTGTTGATTTATTGCATTGAATGCCATATTGTTTTAGCATTTATGATGAAGTGACACAATTTTCATTGCTATTTATAAACATTGACCTCGTCAATATTTATTATCAAATTGCTTATAAATGTATCAAATAGTCATTAATTTACATGAAGTACTAACCCATTGAGCAAAGCTTGCATATATCAGTTTATGGTTGCTTTGTCTCAGGCAGGTGTATCTCTTTGAGGGTTTTACTTTATTATTGGCCTTTGGTCGGACTATCTGCTCGGTGGTGACTTGTGAGGGGGGAATAACTACTTTATCCTGTAATCCTTTGCTTTCTCAAAACCCCAGGTCACCGAGGACGTCTCCCCTGGGCCTTACCACCCTAAATAGAAAGAACCATCCCATTGTGGTGACATGGTAACAAACCCAAACCTCCACTCAACAAATCTGCCCACAAAATTTTACTGTTGATATAAAAGTTATGAGTGTTAATAACTCACTTTCCAGTTGTTTTAAGGTTGTTCCAGTCACCAACACTCCGATACCATGAATAAATTTGATGTCCCCAATCAGGTTTCAATCACTCCTTATCACTCCCATAGTTTAATGCCCAACCCATGAACAGAAAATTCATCTTATAACAATTATTAAATTCTGGAAATGAAATTGCTGAATTTGAAACACAAGAGACAACTTCTTTGTCTGGAAATTAAATGCAAAAATAACTCAACAGAAAATGAACAAGGTACACAGGAAATTTTGGTCCAAAAATGACCCAGGAAAAACCCCTAGGGTGGGGGAAACCTGTTCTTCTGAGAGGGCAACTTCTTTTATTAATTGTCAAGCATCTGGAAATTACATTTGAAGCAAAAAATTAAATACACAACAGAGACAACTTATCTCTCTTTTCCCAAGACAAATCTTCCTTGGAAAACGTGCCAACGACCACCTTGAAAACCAAGCCCAACAGACTCAGAAATTTCGTACGTTGTACGGACAACAATCAGCTCAGCAACAGTACGGACCTCGATTTCTATGCAGGTTGTACGGATCCGTACGGTCGTATGGATTCAATTAATGTTGTACGGTTGTCTCGATTTCTATGCATAAATCCATACCGTACGAACTGGTTATGGTTGTCATTAATGCTGGTATCTTCCTCGATTTTCATGCCCACCTTTGCATGGAAAATCGTGCTACTAATTTTCTGGAAATGATCTTCCTACTCTTCTTTAATCAGCTCTCTCTCTTCAGCGAATGCTTGTGTGTGTTCTCTCAATGCACTCATGAAAGACATTTAATGGTCTCTTTCCCCTCTTGACCTTCCATATTCCCAAAGTGACTTTTGGGTGTCCACATGATCCAAAGGCTCATAGTGAATTAGATCAACAGTGGAAAATAAAGTGCACGTGAAAATCACTTTTTAATATTTTATTCACCCAACTTAAATAAAAGACCCACTTAGCGTTTATTTCCTAAGTCACTTTCACTTTATGAAATAAAAGGAGTTTACATTTAAAGTGGTCACATTTCCCTAGGCAACGAGACCAAGCCTAAGGAACACCACTTGCCTCGGTACAAAAATTAACACCGGCTCTGGTGATATTCCACTCAAAGATCAATCTCTGAGGAATATACCTCTCCATGAAGCTCGTCCATCCACTCATCGATCCTAGGTGAACCAAACTCAATGATATGTTTGATGTCCCTGTCTGGTAGTCTCCCCGAGGGAATCATTCTGAAAACCCATTGTACATCATCGTACACAGTTGAATACTGTCGTATACCACTGCACAGCCCTGTATCATCATGTACCACTGTATCAATCACTCCACTAATATCAATTGAACCTGGGTCCCAGAGTGATGTATTGACATTCGTTCTATACTCAATCCCCCAATCAACTGGTGCATATACTTCCTTGTTGGTTGGTCCACAAGGAATTCGCTTAACTGCCTCCTCTGTAGCTAAGCCTTAAGCCAAAAGAAACAGCTCGTGATCCCTACAATGCAAAACAGGCACACCATCAAAAACCTTTGTCAAACCTCTTCTCAAACACCTGCAACTCTGAATGCTCCTCGTGCAGAATCATCACAAGAAGCTCCTCCCTCAGATCATGAGTGCCACTCACGCCTCATGTGTCACTGCTGTCAAAGATGATGGCATCTTTGTTGCTGTCAACGATGAAGAGCGTGCCAAACTAAGCTAGTAACAAAGCTCCTCAATCTCCCTTTCCTTGTCTTCAGCGAACTTAAGAGCAAGGCAATGAATCCTTTATATTTTACATGTTATATCTTTCAATGGATTTGATTCTTTATCATTAAAATAAGTCTTTGCATCTTGTGGTTAATTATATTAATATTTACTTTCTTAGGCTCACATAATCATTGTATAATTAAGGGATATCGTTGACCTCTAGAGAGCGAGCCAAAAGTGAAGAGGAGGTTGTATTGAGGTGACAATAATACAACTCATATTAGTTACCCCAAGGTTGCATTTGTGAATTAGGCTTTTTCCACTTAAATGCTAGTCTAAGCGATAACACTTCCAATGGATAGGGGCACAGAGAGGCAAGCACAGTGCAACACCATTTCGGTGACCAAATCTATGAGACCTCAAGAGGCAACACAACCCCCGACCGTGAGATCCATAAGGGATTGTCGTTTAAGGCTTCGGGACAGTTCACGCTTGATTAGTAGGTATCCCCACACCAAGTTTCAACAATAGGTCACGTCTTCTAGTCAAAGAAGCCATCCCATAGGTCAGATCCAACTCCTACAACCAAATTTCTATACATAAATTATTTCATTCAGCCTCAAACAGTAGGAGAGCTTCACATTTGACTTCAAAGGAGAACCCACTCTCTCCTTGGTCTAATGGTAGGCACCTAGAGCACTAAAGCTCCCCTACCCTCAAATCTAGAGCATTGTATTCTCCTTTTATCATAGTATTAGTTGCATCCAGATCTTAGAGATCATTTTTGTTTCTTGCTTTTGTAGGAGTGGCATTTGTCGTCCCACTTTGTATTTCCACATATGTACTAAACAACCTCGTTGACCCACTTTTAGTCATTTGTTGGGCATTAAGACACTTATCTTATCTACAAAAATGACTTGGTTCTCTTTATATCATCACTAAAACATTGCTCTATAAACTACTACATTAGTCGAAGGAGGCAACTATTATTGCAGATACTTGTGCTTACCAATATGTTCATGCATATCCATGCTCATTTGTGTCTCTTATTAATTATATTAAATTGCATCATCGGGAGACAAAAATCTAGCCTTAGAATTAACTATCATAAGCTTGTACTAGGTTTTCCTCCATACTGACATAAACTTCCTCAAGTTGGGCTATAGTATAATTCCCTCCAATGGGTTACCAACTTACCACTATTAAGATCACCAATACTTCGTATACTGGCTATGTTGGGGTGTCATGCATTTCGATGGGTTACCACCTTTGGCATTCAACATTATTGACTACGTTGGGGCCTGTTAACCCCTAGATTTTCATCCTTGAAAATCTTGAGGGTTAAGAGCCAGCATGCAGTATTTTGGCCGGCATACTGATATTTTCCCAGAGTTTAGCACTTATGTTCAGCAGGAGGTTAGTTCCCACATGAGGCAAGTACATGATCGATACATGGTTGCTTGGTTCAAAGTCAGAGTTGACTTAGTTTCCATGCATTTTAAGAGAGATATATACAAACAACAAGTGTTGCTATTTTTTAGGAGACACAATTTGAGTGGGTCTCTTGACAATTTGGGGCAATTCTAAGCATACAGTATGAGTCCTTGCAGGATTCTAGACCTGATGACACTTTTCCAGGAGACTTGCAGGAATTTTATATTTTTAGCAGGTTTTGCTCTAGGCCCCAAATTTAGATTCTACAAGCGTGGTATTGATCCTTGAGACATCCAGAGTCTTTTGGATCTTTTCCGAGATAATGTGGCCCAGTTTACTATTTTTAGTAGGTTGAGCATCAAGGCTCGTGCATGTCAGTTATGATCACATATTCGGATCCCTTGCGAAAAGACGAGATCAATGGGTATAAAGTCAAGGCTATTCGGATGACTTTCTATTTTTAACAGTGTCTATTTTTAGACAGTGACATGTGGGGGTGGCCTCCCAATCATCCTAGATGATGTGGACAATTTCCTAAAATTTAGGAGCGAGATTCTATTTTTAGAAATTATATATTTAGCAAGTCCAATCATCATCCATGCAGTGCCAAGTGGCACCCTCAAAGGTCGACATGTGGCAGCTCTACAGAATGATGTGGTATCTACCTAAGCACAAGGTGCATATTCCCAATATTTGAGCATGTGATAAATAATTAATAATTTAGAAAGGGGGTCGCATGACTGAGCATAAGTTTAGCTGTATAGTCCTCCTCGTACTTGAGTTAACTGAACATCAGGTCATGTGTTGGCAGCTAATTTTGGCTTCCACCTACCTCTCATACTCCAGTTAACTTGGGAGTTTTTCTCACTCACACATCCACTTATCCTCTCTCCCTAAGTGCGCCCTCTCTTCTCTCCTACATGTGGACGCATTCCCCAGTTAACTCCACTTGTCTCTTAGCATGTCTCAGTTACTTGGACTTGCAGTGATTTTTAGCCTTTCTCATGCACCCATGCGCCTCACCTAACCCTTCTTCTCACGCTCAACTCACCATTCATTCACTTCCACCTCATCCACATGTGCGCATTAACTCCATGCATCTTCATTCACACTTGGACTTTAACTCACACTTTTCTTTTCCCTCTCCACATGCTTCCATCATGCGCCTAGCTTCTATTCTTGGCCACTCATGCGTCCTCTCTTCCTCCCTTGGGATATGCGCCCTCACTAACTATATACTGGATGCTTGTCATTGGTTATTGGTCGGATCATTGCAGTAGCAGCATAGTGTCTCTCTTGTTCTCTAGTCTAGTGGTTCCTCTTTGAGCAAAATAGTCATTGTACTGGTTGTAGGCTTTCCAAGTGTGGCACAAATAGTCCTCTTGTAAGCTTCATCAATAAAGAAGTGTGTGTTTGTCTTCAAACCTCTTTCTTGGCAGTATTATGGTAAATTTGTGATCTAATATGTCATTTTCTGAACTGTTCATTATGGTAAATTCTGATCTTTTTGAATGGTTTTCTTCTTCTTTCCAGTCGATTATCATTGTGCTAACCCTCTAGGTTCCCTCCAAGCGTAGAAGATTGTTTTTCCTCATCGTTTTGGACTGCTTTTACACGCTGTCCAAGACGAACAGCTTGTTGTTTTGTAGGTTTTATACGCAGAAATCAGACTTAAAGACTGCAAGGCGTTTCATTGTGCCTAGGGACTCCCCTCAGAGGCTAGCAAGCACTAGCCCAAACGGAGAGGGGTTTGGACAGTGACAATTGGGGCCTTACTCCTTTAATTAGCTAAGTTTTTACCTCTGTCCTAACACATATATCAGCTCAGAATTGGAGGGTAAAAATTTGTAACAGGGCCTCATACCTTTCAATACGTTGTCACCTTTAACAAGTCAATAGCCTTCAATTTTATTACTCAATTTCCATTACATTTTATAGTGTGAAGCCATAAATTACCATAAGTGACTTTCGTTACATGGATATTGGCTATGACTATCAAGCTATTCTGACAATGTGCAACTTTTGTGGCATGGGAGCTTTGGTAATGGGCATGCTTCATCCTCTCATGCAACTTTCCTAATATCATGTACGATCATCAATAACTCCTAGACCCTAAGTAGGTTGCACTACATACTAATTTTTTCATCTTCTATATATGTATGAAGTAGTTGTTGTATGGGGAAGGGAAACCAACTATAGCATGCATAAATGGACTTTAGAAAAATACAATTTTGTGTCCAACATTGCTACAATGCAAAACTTGCCTCATAACATGTATAAATGGACTTTACAATAAACAAAAAAGAATACAAGTTTCTACTTAACTACTACAAGACAAGACAAAAACATTTACAAAGTGATCAATTATTTCCTTATCGTAGGTGGAAGAAAAATGCAACATGCAATACCTTCAACATAGAATATGTACACCTAAAATCCATATAGCCTTAAATTACAAAAAAAAGTAATGATGTAAATAAATGCCACAATTAAATGACTAACTGTAATATGATGGATATTATTTATTAAGAAAATGACCCTAATCATCAAAACTACCTTAACACGATGAAGACGGATAATATCACCAATAGTTTTCACACATGGAAGTTTTTCCAAGTCAGAAGCAAATACAAGCAACCGAAGCCCTGGACTATGATATGACATGTCGATAATAGTCATTGTTGAAATCATATCTGCAAAGAGATGCAAATAAACTTCAAAAGTAGACACCAATGGCTAGATATAATATACAACTAATCATCCAAACATATAGAATTGACAGTTGTAACTCCTATTGACATAGCGTAGTGTTATAAATTTAGGGAAGCACATTCCTATTCTTTAAACAATTTTCTACACAATGCTTATATGGTAATGTCATTTTCAATGTAATAGAAGGCATAAGAATGGATATGAACAATGTGGCAATGAGAAGACTTTTGTGAATTGCATTTCATAATCCCATAGTTGAATTGTACGTGTTGCCTATAATGCTTTAGAATATCAAATCTAATCATTTCACGTATCACATGATTTTCAAACAACTTGAAAATAATTATAAGCTACAAACAAATGTATTATAAATGTTACAATGATTACTCATTTAAAATATCAAGCTATCCAATCCAAAATTTATAGCATTGTGTTATAAATTTAGGGAAGCACCTTCCTATTCTTTAAACAATTTTCTACACAATGCTTATATGATAATGTCATTTCAATGTAATAGAAGGCATAAAAATGGAAATGGACAATGTGGCAATGAGAAGACTTTTGTGAATTGCATTTCATAATCCCATAGTTGAATTATGCCTGTTTCCTATAATGCTTTAGAAATTCAATTCTAATCCTTTCACATGTAACATGATTTTCAAACAACTTGAAATAATTATAAGCTACAAACAGATGTATTAAAAATGTTACAATGATTACTCATTTAAACTATCAAGGTATCCAATCCAAAATTTTCAAGAGATGGGATAGTAGTAAAAGAGCATAGTATCAACAAACTCACTAGACATGCACCTTTTGACCTCTTGACAAATTTGTTCTATCAATTAGAGACCCTTATAGGAATTAAACCATTAGATCTTGTAAGCAGTACGAAACCTTCAACCCCAACCCTAACACAGTGAACCCCTTTAGCACCCTTGCAAATCAATTGCAATCAAACAACTTTCCTAGAAGCTTAAATCTTTTATTGATAAATCCCTTTGCAATTAGCAATCACTTAAGAGGATATTGTTGTTGTTATAATATCTTCTCCAACTTATAATCTAGGCCATTCTGCCACATTGTAATCTCTACATATCAAAGTGTCTTAACTCTAAAGCTCCAAACAAATCTCCTACTTCACATATTGAATTTCCAAATTTTCACAATTGCAAATTGTTGAGCCCTCAACAAACCCATACGCCAGTATAGATCCCCCCCTTTCTTCTCAATGTTTTCTTCCTAGGATTTCAATCAACTTTTATTTCATTTTCCTTTCCTGTGTTTCAATTGATTTGGTGATCTAGTTCGAGTTGTGAATGATGATGATCTTTCTTGACCTTCATACCAATTGGTATGTCTTATGGCATCAGGATGTTTGTCATTGCCTCTTTTTCAAGTAACTAGTCTTCCACAACCACCAATGGGCCTTTGTCATCAACCCCATCAACATATATTATTCAAAAGCTGGTGATGATCCAACAACTCTAGTATGCCAAATCGTTAAGCTATGAAAACTTCCTCTCCAAGTAAACAAGGTTTTTATACTTAGTGATGTCTAAGATTTCCATTCGAATCATCTAGATATAAGTCCAATCGCGACCTTTCAAGAATTCACCTCCAAAAGAATTTGAAGCTTGTTAATGGCAATGTGCATCGAGGACCGTGCAAAATCTAGGGGGAGGCAAATGTAATACCTAGTTTTAATGCATGTTTCAATATTGTGTATGTACATGATGAATGGCTAAAAGTTGAACAATGATATGTAAGACTGTACGTTGAATGGTAATAAACAAATACATCACATGCTATTGAAGAATAGGACAAAAGAATAGGGAGCTATGATGCCATAAGTGGGGAAAGAAAAGGGGGCTTAAGTAGTCTAGGAAAAGGACCTTGGTAAGTGACTTAACCCAAAGTCCTTACAACCGTCATGACCCTTGATTATTTAGTAACTAATCTCTATTTTATTAAGTCGTGGCAGGGGTTAATGCATGAAGGAGGTACGTTGGTGTCTGTAAAGATACGTGGCCCCTGGCCCCTTCATGCCATGCAATTTCTACTATACCTTTTTACCATGCAAGCAAACTACCATTCGGTTAAAGGTTTCAAGAGGGGAATTCGAATGCATTTGGGGGTGTCATTCAAATTAACAGAGTCCGAACTACCAAGAGTCCGAATTACCCTACAAACTATCAATCGGTTGGGGAAAATTGGGAGACTTATCCTTGAATGAATTTCCATGAGCATCCTATAATTGAATTATGGAAATCTATAGCCACAAATTATGTGAGAATTCTGGTTGTATGGATGACAATCATTATCATTGAGAAATTCATTACAGATGATAATCCCTGGAATCCCAACAATGAGATTTCCTGGCCAACCTATGCTGAGCCCTAGAGGGAAGTGGGATAGCCTGAGGGGTTGTTGAGCAGAGAAGGGGATCCCATTCCTTGGGTTGTGTAGGCTGATAAGGAAGAGGGTTGTGGATTGGGATTGTTGTAAGAGTAAATAGTGACTATGGACCTGGGAATTGGATTGTGAGGAGAATTAGAGCTGACCATAAGAAGAGTTTTCCCTTGTGGATTCATAGCCTCAACTCAGGGGCGGACTCAACTGAGGGGTGGCCTCTATTGTAGAGAGAATTGGTGCAGTAGGGAGCCTATGGTTGGGTGGAACACCCTTCTATAGCAAGTTGGTGGACAATTTCCAAACAAATAAATGTTCATGAATGTACCTGTGAATTGTGTTGAATTATTATGGTTTATGTCATGCCTTGAATTTATTTCCAGTTTGTTCAATTTTGACTACCTGTATTAGCCTGCATTTATAAATGATGGTCTTATGGATAATTGAATGGTTTCATTATGTGCATAGATTTGTACCATCATACCTGCATATGGTAATTAGTTAATAACAAAATAATGACATATGGTATCAAAGCAAAAAGTTAGTGTGAATTTGGGTGGTCAAAAGAGTTCCCCATATCGTCAAGGTGAATAGAGGGTATTGGGTACATTACAACCCTATAGGTGGATGTGGAGCATTGTGCATCATGGAGGAGGGCTTCAAGCCCTAGTTGACGTGTGGCATCCTGGTTTCATGTTCGGAGGATTGGAGATAGCTCGGGGATGCCTGGGGCTTCAACAGTGTTCTTGAAAGGGGTAGCCGACCCGATAGAGTAGGTTGCTTTGGAGGATAGATGGAATCCGTGGGGACTTGTGATGGAGTGGCATGGACTTGCCTTGTGTAGCTACATCACCTTGGAGTCATTATTGTGCATACCATAGCCATTGGACCATGACACTTGTATTCTAGAGTGGACGTCTCACTTATGTGGCCTACAAGGGCTCATATAGGTTGCTTATAAGGGCTTAGGCCCACATAGTATTATTGGCCTCCCTTACCTCTCATATAAATACAGGAAGGAAAGAGTCTTTACACAACATATCTGTTCACTCACTTGTATTCACTTTTGTGATGAGATGTGATTGAGAGAAGAGAGTGCTCTCTCTCTCTCTCTCTCTCTCTCTCTCTCTCTCTCTCAATTCTTCACTTGTACTTGTAATCTCTCTCTCTCTCTTAATTGTTCACTAGTTATCTCTCTCTTTCTCTATCTCATGGGGCACTAAGGTTTCTTGATCTTCTTGGAGTTTCTTAGAGCTCTAAGGTTAGGGTTTATCCCTTAGGGATTGGAGATTAGGGTTTTGAGAGAAAACCCTAGGGTGCATTTGTAAAGAAGAAGAAAAAAGGAGGACGTCCTGCTTTGGAGGTTGTGTCGGAGATATTCTTGCACTTAGATCTTCTTGGTTAAGCTAAGGTTTGATGATTTAACCTCGATCGGGCTTTTTGGACAGTTGGAGTTTTTGTACTAGCCTTCAGAGAAGGCTAAGGTGTGTACTTGTACTTCATCTTGGGTTTATATATTAAGTTTCCAGCTGTCCACACCTTGTGCCATTTTCAGATTTGAATTTAGCTACATATGTTCTTTATGCTTTGCTATTTACAGCCATTTAAGTCTTGTTGATTGGACATAGGTAAAAGGGCAAATTGTCAAGTGATTTGACATCTAAGGAAGAATACAAGGGGCTGATTTTACTATTGTTATACTGCTGTGATAACTGCTGTAAAAGTGCATTTTCAGATCTGATTATTGGTTGATAAGTTGCCCTATAAGACGTTGAAACTTATCTCTTTGTTTGGTATCTTTTATCCCTGAATTGCTGGGAAGTTTGGGGATGATTGAAATGAATTATTGTGATCTTTTCACTACTATTTTATACACTAATTTACAGCAGTCCTTGTAATCCCCTCTACAACTGCTGATATGTTTTTGGTGTTTATTAAATTTCAGATCTCCGCCTCAAGGCCATTGCATAACAGATCCATCATCATTTTGGCACACATGGGGTTTTATTGTATTAAATACCAAAAAGCAGAAGTACAATTAATGTAGATTATTATAATCTCAGTCAAACTGTCATAACAGAAGATAAAATCAGCAATAACAATCAGATCTATGTATTTATTCTGACCTGAGAATAACCATGGCCTGCAATAGATGATAGGGCCCCATGAGCTGAGAATAGTGATACAGCCTCCCTTTTTACTGCCCACGAGCTGAAATACAGGGTACGGCCTCATTCTTAAACCCCACTGCTGGAATAAATGGTACGGTCCCTTCTTAGTGCTGCCACGGGCTGCTGTTTAATAGTACGGCCCCTTCTAATGATCCCCACGGTCTGCAAAAGAGAGTACAGCCTCCACAAATACCCAGAAACTACTAAAAATGCCCCACGATTTGCAAAACTGATGAATCTTCCTTCTTCAACAATGAATCCTAGTGACAGATCTGTGTGATCTCTCCTTCTTGATCAGCTAGGGTGGATTAGTTTCACCACCCAACCCAATCGCTCAAGGGTTTCAGTCCCCAGACCCAAAAAGCTAGGAGAACTCTCCAAAATCCAATTTTGAGAAAATAATCATGAATAATGAGAATGAGCTCCAATTGCACTTTATATACCCTTTCGCCCTTTTCTGCTCTAATAATTAAATATAAAGTGACTTTATAAATCTTTCTTCAATATTTCTCCCGAAGTCACTTTTCCCATATTAATTTAATTATTCAATGTCACCATTAATATGTTTTTTCGCCCAAATGACATTAAATAATAAAATTAATTAATTCCCTTGCACTGCTTATAGCCTGCAGGAATTAAATAGGCTATTAAGTACTCCTTGGGTAATCAGTGGGAAAGGACCATTACAATCCTCCATTCCTGAGATTGCTTGTCCTCAAGCAACTACAAGTTAGGGTGCTACAAAATCTAATCTCCTTCCCACGTAGCATCCTCCACTAGTAATTCTATCCACCTCATAACATACTCTCTGATCACTTTGCTCCTCAATCTCCTCTCCTTGACATCCAGAATCTCCTCAGGAATCAATACCAACTGCCCCTCCTCATCCATCACGGGTTAACTCTGCTAAAGTAGTGACCTGTTGTCCCAATGCCTTCTTGAGGCACGTCGGATGGAAAACATTATGAATCTTACTCCCCTCTGGCAGCTCAAGCTCATAAGCTACTTCCCCAACTCTCCAGATTACCCTATATGGACCATAAAAATGTTGTTTCAACTTTTCTGCACCACTTTTTTTCAGTGAAGATTGTTTGTAGGCCTGCAACCTCAAGAAGACCAAGTCTCCTACCTCAAAACTCCACTCAACCCTATGTTTGTCTGCATACATCTTCTGTTGATTCTAGGCAACTTGTGTAATGTCCCCATTTTTGGGTTCCCTTGCTCTGCAATTGAAGATGACTTTATGGGCTTGTGTCAACTTGATCAGAGGGTTGATTTGATGTTACCAGCGAACTCAGGGGGCTTTAGAGGAGTTATATGATGCTTTCAGAGGTCCGCTTATCATCTTTCATCATCAGGATTACTCCTATGCAGTCAGATTTTGTGATGTCCCTTTTCCAATGATGACCCAACAAGGACCGACTGAGTAGTCTACCAGTTCCCGTAGACTATAGTCGAGCATAGAGGAGAACAATTTCTCTAATTAATGTCATTTCATCAAAGTCTAACCAAAAGTGACATTGTATTGCTTGAGCGCAACTGTTAAGTTTTGAGCTATTATTAGGTTTCTTTTCAATTTACTAGATAACAATAGCATA
>CBVK0102104631.1:0-13899 GCA_900067695.1 Picea abies
TTGATGGTGCTTTCTAAGGTATGTTATTTACAGGTCATCTCACCATTTTCACTATAACTGTTTTTCTATAATGCTTCAGATCCTGAAATTGATATGAAAGTGAGAAAACATATCCAAGTATCTGTGGTTAAAAATTCAACTTTTGGGTCGTTGTATTTTGGGAGTTACACTCTGTGGAAAATAGGGTTTGTGGCTAGTCCTGAAACTAGTCAAAATCAGGTGTTTTGGGTAAAAACGTCATAACTTATTCATAACAAATCCAAATTCAGTGAGACTAATTGTGTTGGTTATATTAAATTCTTTAGTATTCTATTTAACAATTTTAGATCGATTCAACAAATATTCCATGCAGGGCACAATCTAAAAGTTTGCTCTATAGAATAATCCAGAATTCAGCAAGGTATTCCATTTTTACTATACCTCCTTTTCTGAGAGGTTACAAGTAGTTCCACTTGGAGGAATTGCATAAATCACACTGAATAACATTGTGTATCAATTTCAGATATTTATTCATTACAGGCACAAAGTTATGATTATTTCAAGTTAGGGTTGTTGACTAATCCAAAACTAGTCATGGTTGAGACAAGTAGTTGACGAGTTGGCACATACATGAGGTGTATAGTTGATGATGTTGGTAAATATTGATGAGTCATTGTTTATGAGTAGTTGACACATGATTGGTATATACTTGGTACATGGTTGGATGCACTAGTTTATGGTACAGGTTGATTACAGGTTGTTTGACAGAAGTTGGTGCATGGTTGATTCTCTTGTTTATGGTACAGATTGATATCTATTGAGGAATGTTGCCTCATCTTAGTTGGTGCTAAGAATGTAAGCTGAGTATTTCATATAGATATGGTGCTCTTGTAGAGTTTTACTCTATTCAATTGTTGCTGAAAAACCCCTGGATTGAAGTCCATAATAAAAAGAAAAATTGTACATACATCTTGTGTTCCTTGTGCTCCTTGTGGAGATGATTTGTTGATGATATATTGCTGATATATGTTGCTGATATGTATTCACATCTAACTAGTTATTAATGACAACAATGAGTAATGAGTAAATGTTGAATGCTAACTAATGAGTTTTGTGTAAGAGGGAAGTTTTGGGAAAAAGATCCCCACACTCATTCACCCCCCCCTATAAGTGTGGTAGGTGTGTCCAACAAGGTGATCATCTACTTGACCTATCCCATATACACACATCCAATGATATAGAGGAACAAGTGGCATTTTATTGATGGATGGTTGATGAGCTACCGGAGACTTCTTGTCTTGTGTGTGGAAAATTCAACTTGGTGGAAATGCAAGATGATAAACAAGGTTTGTCATCAATTAATATTCTTCAATGTAGAAAATATGCATGGAATTATTTGAAATCCATGTTTAGGTTGTATGAATTAAACAAGTTCATAGGTCACCACTAATGAATTATGGTTTACTTGGTTAATTTATGTAAAGGAGCCAAACAAGGCCTAAAAAGATATCTTTATGTAAAGATCTTTTTATTTTGATTTCTCTAGAGGCCACCCTATGTAGGGCTTCAAGGATGCCACTCTTTATAGGGTTATATGTTTCATTGCTTGGGTCTAATCATCATCATCATCATCATCATCATATATATATATTAGCAAAACACAATTTCATACCAAGTTAAAACTATCTCCCACATACCTTAATCATATCCCAAGAAATTCCACACGCTACCAAGTTGACCCTACACAACAAGGAAAAATACATGACCACAAGAAGGGACAAGAAGTGTAAAGGTGTGACCACAAGGAACCCAGGGGCCAATGTAGTAGGGGACCAAAAAGACACATAAATAACAAAATACAGTAACTTAATAGATCTCTAATGGAGTTGGATCTTTGAGTATTTATGTATGTATGAATTCATTGTGTAAATTCATTCACTAGAATATTTGGGTATTTGTATTGATTTGTAGTGTACATTTGCATTGAAAAACAAATATGAACACCCTAGCAGCTCCACACCAATTGGAAAATAGCTATAGAATTGATCTTCCCTTGAAATTCCTACTCTTGTGTTGTTGTTTGTGTAGGTATGCACTAGATCCATGATGAAGCAATAATATCCAAAATAAGAGGTAACTAGATTCTAACTTTTCGAATTTTCAAAATTGACTTCCACTTTCTCTCCTCCATTTTGGTGATAGTTAGTGATAAAAATTGCACCTATGTTTTTCTAAAGTCATGTCCTTGCCTTGCCTCTGAATCACAATAGAGATGGAATTTTATTACGAGAATGTAAGTGTACTTGGAGTGATACAAAGTAATTTCGTTTACCTATATGACTTCAATTTCTAGGTGAATACATTATTGTGCAACACATTACGATGCCTTTGTTTTAATGGTAGAATGCATGACTCTAATTTCATGCCTATAAATTAGAAATACATTCTATTCACTATTATTCATTAGGTAATGGGCATATTTAGTCAACTCACCTTTGATTCCATGTTAGGTCTTAATAGACATCGTAGTAATTTCAAGTTAGGGCTTAACATGTATCTTGGTGATTTCAAGTTAGGTATTAACATGTATCTCAAAATTTGTATATCTTCCTATCTCTCTTAATAATACAATAATAAGTTAAGATATCTCTAACATATTTGGATGTTTGTGTATGTAATAACTTCTTTTAAAATTAAGTAAACTTTGCAATGAAAAAAGAAACTATCTTGTTCTCTATAATGAATTTAGATATTAATGTGTAGGGATATCTAACCAAGAATGATCCATATTGGATAATTATATTGTTTTTCATCTACCTCGATGCTTTCAGAGTGGAAAAATTTGGGGAATCAACTTGTAGGGTCATTTTAATGGCAGGTCCTAGTTTGGAAAATTGGGGTTTGAAACCTTCTAGAGCCATTTTGAGGCATCCAATGAAATTTTTTTGGGGTAAAAAATTTCCGAATATAAGCTTGAACTCCTTGACGCTATGATACACATTGATACCTTTCCAATGGTGAAAAAAATCACGTCAATTGGAGTTCCTATTGTTATCACCGGAATTTTGTCCGCAAATGGTTACAGGAATCCAACATCTTCAAAACACCCATTAGTTCACTCATGGACCAAAAATGCATTTCCAAAAGGTCCAAAACTATACAACTAGTTATAAAATCAACATGTACTAAAACTACACAGGGAGCATGCGCACATGCGCCATCCAAAAATGCAAGAAAAACACACATGCACATGATGCACGACTGTGGATACAAAAAACCACGCACCCCTCATAACAACACATTTATGATATTGGTTGGCCTTCCACCCACTTATGGTTCAGCTTCCAAGTCAATTTGACACCCAAATCTCGGCTGAATCTGACTGGAGGGCTGGTCAAAGACCTAAGGGTGCCCTAAAGGGCCCCTTGTTCACACTAAAAACTGGTTGCATAATGCCTCAAAGCTATGCTATAAAAGGAGGCCATGGGTGAACTATATTTCCAAGGAATTAATTTGTATTGTTATGCTGCTTATATTCTCTTGGAGAATCCTCTTTTCTCATTAAGAGTATACAAGCACCATTTCATTTAGTCATTCATATCACCTCTTGAGTGAATGTTCTTTGGATTCTCTTCACCATTTCATTTCTAGATTGCTACTTGTAAGAAGAGCTCAATATTTGGGGGTCCAAGAGCCCTCCCTTGGAGGAAGAGGGGACTCATATATCTCCCTTTCTCTTTGGTGTTTTCCCACTAATACAATCCTATCCATCGGTGGCATGAGTGTTGTTTATTTTTTATTTTAATGTTCTTATGCACTCTAGTTTAGTTTCTTTTATTGTTCTTAGCTTAGTTCTTTCTTTACTTCTTATGCTTGATATTTCTAACTCTTTCTTTCATTATTGTCTTTCCTAGCTAACCCAACTGGGCTTGTAAGCATCCTTATTTTGCTCATTTAGGTGACAAAAGGGGTGCAACAGATTGGTGACTCCACTAGGGAAAGGTATCAATTTCCTCTCCCATTTGGGTTATTTTAGTTCTTTTTTTTGTTTATTTAACTTGCAGGAACCATAACTAGCCCAAGCCTTCCTGCAAAAATCCAAATTCAAAGCTGAGCTAAGAGAATTTCATCCAAAATTTTCTTCACAATCATGTAACAAAAGTGCACGGGTTTTTTGACCCACAGGTGCATCTTCAGCACATGTGTGCTCAACCCACTATTTTTCTTAGCGCATTCTACGCACCTGCGCCAAAAGGTCATTTTTTAGTTGCGCATTGGTGCCACATGTGCCTCTATCTACTCTGTGATCCGTGCATCTGCTCAGAAATTCATACATTGTAAGGGTTTTTTCATTTTTGGAGGGCCCATAGCCTTCTCAAGCTTGATTCTATGCAAATTGTAATATGCACCACACTTAGATTCTCTCTCCACATGAAGGGATAGTCAAAACATAGACACTTAGGGGGTTAAAATCATTATTTTTCCTCTTGTTTCTTTCATTTTTCCACATGTATGGCTTGCTTTGATTAAAGTTAAGATGGAATCATTCTAAATCACATATAAAAATTGCATTGGGACTAGAAATTGGATATCAATCATTGAGTATGCTCTTCTCTCACGCCATAGAGCGACCTTGATAATCAGAAAAGCAATTGAAAGAAAATTTCATCTCCCTTAAAAGACAAAATATTTAGGAGAGGACAACAGCCCCCTCAGGACTCCTCTTAGTTTATTTTTCAAACACATCTTAAAATTGAAAGGACCCATACATGCCCACATACTATAAAGATAGGATAGTGTTGAAATCTATTTTCTTAGATTAAATCACTAGGGAAGTTTAAAGGTTTTGTAACGGGCCCATACATGCCCACATGTCCACAATCTAGGATAGTTTCAAAGCTTTCTTAGATTAAATCACAATAGCAAGTTAAAGGATTGGTAAGGACCCATATGTCTAGATGCCAGTTCTCTAGGGACTTTAAAATTCCGCAAGGTTGTACCAATGGAATTTAGTTAATTAGGTAATCAATATTTGTAAGGACCACACAAAGTCCACATGCAACAAGCTAATACCTAACTTATTAAAAATTTGGCACACTTTCACTTGTTCACACACAAAGTCACTACTCACTCACATAGTTTCCATCTCGAAATGTGGAGGTTGAAGTAAGTTTCCTCCAAAAGGATTCTGAAACACCCCACCCTTTCCTTGACGAAACTATCCAATCCCACTTAATTTCAACAAGGTTGGTTCACACCCTCAATCTCTCACACAAACACACCTAAAATATTTCTAAAAAATCACTAATTTTTCCTGCACAGGAGGTACCAAAATAAATTTTTTAGTCTAGGTAGGATCTCGGGGATAGGCATCCAAATAAATCCATGTTACTGGTTCTCACATCTTCAAACAATAGAAGTTGTCAAAAAGGAAACTTTCAAATCCTCCAAGTCAAGTGTTCCTACACCATAAGGTAGGGAGATACTCGTGAAGGGTTGAAGGCCGAGGTCCAATTATTCTGTGCATCCCCCCTTGAGGCACTCACCTATTGGACAGGATCCAGCCCATGACCCATTTCTGAGGCCATAAATCTAAATGTCGCACTTTGACCGAGGTACCTAGTGACCAAATTTTTAGGACATCTACCCAAGTGGAACTTGTGGGCTGCAATTGCACCTTGATTGGATTTTGTGTGGCTATTGGGAAATATTGCTAGCTCTTTCAGGATACGCACCCTCTACCCCTCATTATAACTGATTACTTCATCCTTCACTAGTTCCTCTTCTGGTGGCTTTAGACCCCACTGTTGAGAGATATTGGAAGGGCCAGTGCTATTTGAGAGGAAGGACGTTACGTCTTTTAGGACACGAGCATTTATTTTTCTTTGTTCTCCCACGCGGAAAAAAACCACCTACCCACAAATATGATTTTGTATCAATATATTTATGTATGATGCTCTTGTGATTACATGTGAGTGTGAATTATATTGTGAAGGTCCAAAAATTATAAAGGCTCTTGTTCATTTATTTTCTCTCATCACCATTCACACACATCCACTTTGCTAGTTGGACATCATAGGGGACCCACAAAATCCCCATCATTCCAGACACTTGCTGAATCTCCCTCCCATTCTAGGGGGAGTTCTTATTCTTGCCAACTCATCGGCTCCACCTTCAACCAGTCCTGTGAGTGCTACTGTCTTAGGATCCACTTTACTCAGTTCCACTTTACTTGGGTCCACTTCAAAAGATCAACCAACCACCCACTTTCCTGTACAAGGAAGTGGGGGGGCACACTTCTTCCCCAAGAGCAAGCACAACCCCACCTATCCCCCCTCACGGGTCAGGGGCACACATCACTCACACCATGTCTGGAACAAACCCTCTTTCGGGGTTAGGCACACAAAACATTACCACCATGGTTGGAACTAATCTTCCACCACAACCCCAGATGCCATGCTTGTCTTCCCTCAACATACTGGATCTGACTAAGCTCACCAATGATCCTATATTGCATGATCCCACATGGATCACCATGCCTACCAAACTCCCTTCAGACATTCCCAAGTTTGAAGGAAAAGTGGGAGACGACCCAGCCAACCATGTCATGACCTTCCACTTATGGTGCTCTTCAAACATCATCATGGATGACTCTGTCTGATTGAGGTTATTTCAATGCACACTCACTAGCCCATCAACCAAGTGGTATGTAGAAGAAAAATTTGGGTCTCATACGACCTTTGAATATTTGGATAAAGCCTTTTTGACCTTCTTTCAACTCCCAATCCATCATGACAATGGTATCAAACTACTCTCAGAGTTTAAACAAACCTCCACTACACATTGTTGACCACATTCACGAATGGTGTTTACGACATAGTCTATTCAAAGCAGAATCCACTAAACAAAAATACCTTAATTGGTTTCTCAAATCCCTTGTTTCCCTCCATGCCAAAGATGTGGCCACCACCTTCCCTCAGTCTGAAGAAGAATCCATCAGCAAGGCTCAACATTTTGAGCTCATTTATTCTTAGTCAGGGTATTTATATACGGTACTACCTGACACCCTGAGACTTATGCCATTCGACCAAGACAAACCTAGGATGTCTCACTCCATGGATGGATTGATTGGTAACACCACACACCATAATCCACACCTCCAACAACCACCTATGTATGGAACACCTCAATATCCACCAGTATATGGAGGACACCCTTATTACCCCCCTCCTCCCTATCAACAACCATATCCTGTTTCCCCCCCTCCACCCATAAGAAGACCCCCGTTGACCCCCATGACGCACCCATATGTTCAACCCAGTTATGGAAATGCCTCTACCTCTGCGTACACCCTAAGCACTAGTGAAATTGCCACCCCTTCCTATGTACCTTACAAATCATTACCACAACATAATCCATACTTTCTTTTTCCTAGTCCTCCCTAGCCCACTGTTTCCCCACAAGGAAAACCACATGCTGGGGTTAATTTTGTTCATCCCTCTCTCATTTAGCAATATCAAAATTTTGAACAGCTGAATACAACAAATCTGACCGATCAGTCTAACAACGCCAAAAAAAAAAGGAAAAAACTGAAACAATAATAATTCTGGACCAGGAGGAAACCATAACCACCCCTAGTAGAACCAACCTATCGTGGGAAACTAGAATCAAGGGAACCAGAACCCCCAAGGGGCCAATAAAAACAAACTCCAAGGGAAGAACACCAACAATCTTTGGACAAACTTCCCTTGTGCCCTTTGTGGTGAGTATGGCCATTATACTCACCATTGCCCTCAAATCATTGAATTCAAAAGAATGAAAGAGTCCATAATTGGACCACATCCCCCAACACTGCCTACCCCCCAGCAGGCCCCACAACAATATGTACAACAACAACCCTTTTCTGTACTACAAAACCCTATTCCACACTAAGGGGTGATGAACACTAAACAAGAGATACATCCAACCCCACCACAGATGGGTCAGTATCCAAACCAAGGTACTCCTACCGATTACACTATCCTCCTCACTAGTGAGGAGGAAGTCCTTCTACAAATGTGTAGTCGTCAATACAATGCACCATCTAACCCTGCTCCCACCACCTCGGAAGCCACCCCAGTCACAACTAGCCCACCTTTGATGATCCCTTGCCCTAATACCGACACACCACTCTGTATTCCTCACATCCCATTATGACGGAATGTCACCAACCCTCAAGCTAGGGTAGCCCACAATTATAGTCTGGTCAATGACTTGGCACAATCCCTCGCTGCCATGTCAGTCTTATAAGTTCTTCAAACTTGTCCTACTCTACGAGTCATTACTTTCCGCTCTGGAGGTAGTTAACCCTGCTAATACTCGACTCATCACCTTTGATATCGATAGTGGGGAACCTTGTCTCCTTGCTTTGGTCTCTTTCCAAATACCGGTTAAAATCTGGAACATCATAGTTCATCACTGCATTATTGATAAAGGTGCATCCACATGCATCATGTCCAAAACCGTCTGGCAAAAAATTGGCTCTCCTGATCTTATACCATTCTCCATTACTCTAAGGGCTTACGATGGATGACCCTCCTCTCCTGAGGGACTCTTCCAAATTGTCCCGTTGAACTCGGAGGAAAAACTATCCTCATCGACATTGAAGTTATCGACACTCCACTCGATTAAAACATATTGTTCGGACGTAGCTACATGTATGAGATGAAGGCTATGGCCTCTTCTGTGCTTCACACAATGATGTTCCCTCACAACGGGAAGATCGTCACTATTGACCAAGTGTCACATTACGAGCCCAACCCTTCCTCCAACATCGATAACATTTTACCTCTTGTTCACACTAATCCCGAGGCCTACCCACTCATTGAGATGGGTCCCAGAATTTTCAAAGACCCATCCTTGCTAGGGACATACCATGGATCACCTCTGCTCATACATCCCTCAGCACAAGTATGTGTCATCTCATCCAATGGAATAGAAGCTGGAGATATCCTTCCTCCCACAGAGGCTTCATTACGTTCTGACGTCCCACTAGTCACAATTCTCCTTCCTCAGGAATCCCTTGAGAACTCCCCAACTACCCTTGTTCCTGACTATACCCTCCCTCGAGGCCACATTCCGGTTTGGGAGACAGTTCCCCAAACCATCATCGAAATCCCCTTCTTTTACCCCCCATTAGGCATACAAGTTTTCCAGGTAACCGCAATGCTTACCCTTCCCAATATGGTGCTAGAAATACCAGTATGGTATCTACATCCACCTAAGATGGTCCCTCAACCATCCCTCCCTCCACAAACAAAAGGAATCCCGATGCAAATTCCAATACTTACCCCCACCATCCCACTCACTAGCACCCCTGCTACAGCTGGGGGCAGATGTAAAAAGAAAGAGCCCACCATTTCACCCCCATCACGAGTTCATCCTCCTTGTACACTATGCGAGAAATATGGAAACCCCACTAATAAGTGCCCATCTCTCCCTGAGCTACGGAATTTAATTCAACTCCTGCGGGAACCGACGCCACTTGTCACTTCCTCCAATGCTACCACTATTCCCACTAACACAGGTAGCAAAGGGTTGAAGACCAAATTCGCATGTGCCATCTATTCTGAGTATGGCCATTACACCCACCATTGCTTGACATTACCTCAATTTTGATAGACTCTAACGGCCATCTGCTAGAGCTTCCAGCAAGAACCCCCTCCAGTCGCATCATCTCACATGCATGTCACTGACATCCACTATGTCACAACCTTGATCAATGAATGTATGAGACATCCTTTCTCTCTATGCGAATCACTTGATCATTTCACATATCAATGTCCTATGATCATTGAATACATGCGTCACCAAATGGCCCTTGTTCAAAACTCTACACCCCCCCACTCCAACAGAACCAATGAATACCCCTACCCCATCACTTGATGTGGTTCATATCTTCTCGCCAGAACCTGAGGCACTCCCTACTCCCCCATGGTTTCTAGATGATTTATATATGTATTTTCCCCCAAATCCCCCCAATTCTCCAATTCATTTCCCCACAGAAATTCTACGCTCGACTACCATTTTCAACCCACAGTATCTTGATATTTGGTTCATGTCAAGCAAACCATCGCAACCCCCCTTGCATCACCCTCTCTATCTCTTTACCACCAGAAGACAACCATTTAGTGACAGTCACCATTGTTGTTTCCCTGAATCCACTATATTCTCGACAGTTCCACTGCGACAAAGACATCCTCAAGGAATTAACTACCCCCGATTTCCCATGGGATGCACTCCATCACCGAGCACTCTTTCTGTCACAAGATGCATTTGTGCCTCTTAGCCAAAAATCCATATACGCAAACCAATCCAAATATTTTATCCCATCAGGGCATATAGACTGGTTCAAAATCCCTATCCCTACCCCCGATGCTTTTGAGGAAAGTAATATGGCCAACATTTCCCCCACTATCAAAATTGATATTTCCATCAAACCTGACATCATAGAGGAAATCACCATTTGTGCCATATGCTCTCCCAAAGAAATCATCGCTTACAAAGCTCTCTTCCAGGAATACCAAGACATTTTTCCCTAGTCATACACATAGATGCCCAACCTTGATCGCTCTATTGTTGAACATCGTATAGACACATGGCTTGATATTACCCCTGTATGACAAAAGAAACGCCCATTACACCCATCCAAAGTAGCGGCCATCAAAGCCAAAATTGACAAATTACGCGTTGTAGGGTTCATATACCCCATCACATATACATCATGGGTCTCCAACCCCGTCCTGGTGAACAAAAAATAGGGCATTGTCTGCATCTGTACGAACTTTTGCAATCTCAATCACGCCTTCCCCAAAGACAAATTTCCAACGCCCTTTATCGACCAAATTATCGATGATTGTGCCAACCACGAGGCTTTGTCCTTCATGGATGGTTTCTCTGGCTACAACCAAATTCAGATCCACCCAGCGGATCAATACAAAACCACATTCACTACCCCTTGGGGTACCTTTGCATATCGTTTCATGCATTTCGGCCTCAAGAACACTGGAGCCACTTTCCAACTCCCCATGACATACATTTTTCATGATCTGGCTCAAATCATTCTCGCCTACTTGGACGATCTCACCACTCGATCCAAGAAACACACTCAACACCTGGATGACTTATGCATTGTATTTCACAGGTGTCGTTAGTACAATATCCGCTTGAACCCCCTCAAGTGTGTATTCTGCATCACCACTGGACACCTCCTTGGGTTCATTGTCTCCCAACATGGCATCACAGTCAACCCCCTCAAGGTCCAATCCATCATGGAAATTCGCCCACCATGGAATTTACGCCAACTGCAGAGCCTACAAGGAAAAGATAACTTTTTACGCTGCTTTGTCCCCGATTATGCCACTCTAGCACACGGTTTCCTTCGCCTCTTACATCATGATATCCCATTCCAATGGGACGAACATGCCCAATCTACTTTCAACGATCTTAAAGCGACACTCTCCAACACCCCGTTGATTAATCCACCCAACTATGATCATGACTATATCCTCTACTTATCGACCTCAGTTGTCTCAGTAGTAGGACTTCTAGTCCAGGTAGGGGACGATGACCGCGAGCATGTCATTTACTACATTAGTAAAAATCTTTCAAGACCACCCTTGAAATACAATCACAAAGAGAAACTCACCCTTGCAGCTGTCCTCGCAGTCCAGAAGTTGTGCCATTACATTCTACTTTGAACTACCAAAGTCGTGGCAGATTCCAACCCAATGCAACACTTGCTCAGTTGCCGTCAAATCAACGACAAATTTTCTCGATGGATCATCATCCTTTAGGAGTACAACCTCAAATTTTCCACACCCAAGAGAAAGAAATCCCTCATCCTTGCCGAACTCATTATGACATTTTCTTTTGATACAACCAAATCTCTCGTCAATACCAACTTCCCCGATGAACATATCTTTTTTATCCCTTCGGATGACCCTTGGTATGGAGATCTCCTCATCTACCTCCAAACACAGAAGTTCGGAAACCACCTCTCTGGGGATGATCGTCGACATATTCGACACCAAGCCCCCCGATACCTCCTTATCAATGATATATTATATCGGCGAGGGGTCGACACCATAGTTCATCGATGTTTGACCATTGATGAAGCTGATAGAGTCTTGAATGACTTCCAGAGTGCCGCATGTGGTGGCCACCTCTCAGGGATGTCTACTTCCCATAAAATCATTCAAGCATGCTATTTTTGTACCACATTGTTTCACGACTGCATCCACGTTGTGAAGCTATGTGACAAATGTCAGCTATATGCCAACAAAGCAAGAGAACCACCTACTCTTCTCCACCCAGTGACTATTGTTGGCCCCTTTTGAAAATGGGGCATAGACTTCATGACTTGCAACCCTCCATCTAGCAATGGACATAAATACATCATCATCGCAGTTGATTACTTTACCAAATGGACTGAAGCCATGCCCACCTTTAACAACACCACTGACACTACAATGCAGTTTTTCTTTAACCACGTCATCTCTCACTTTGGATTCCCCCTACTGTTAGTCTTCTATCATGGGAAACACTTCGAGAATGAGATTTTTCATCGAACTCTCCTCCAGGTTAGGCTTCTCCCACGAGTTCGCCTCCCCATACTACCCTCAGTCCAACGGATAGGTAGAGGCAGTCAACAAGGTCCTCAAGACCATGTTGCAGTGCACGGTAAATAAACATAAGACCAATTGGAACCTTTTGTTGTTTTCAACACTGTGGGCTTATCACATGATAGTTAAAATTGTTGCTAGTTTCACACCATTTCATCTAGTCCATGGGGTCGAGGCCACTCTCCCCATTGAATGCAAGATCCCCACATTATGCACCACTATTGAGATATTAACTGACATTACTTTGATGGAGCAACGTTTGTTGAACTTAGAGTCACTGGATGGAGATCGTCGGTCTTCATTACAGAACAATGAGGCAGCCAAAAAACGATTGAAGGCCACCTTTGATCACCATGTCAACCTTCGATCATTCAATGAAGGCAACCTTGTCCTTGCTTACGATATCACCCACAATACCTTCGACCATGGCAAGTTTGAGTCATTATGTCATGGACCTTACATCATCCACCATTGCCTCACTAAAGGAGCATACATCCTGGCCTCCCCCGAAGGCCACCCCCTCAAGGAACCTGCCAACGGGTTGTAGTTAAAGATATTTTATGCCTGAGCATAGCCATGCTACACTAAGATTTTTCTTTTTGTAGAGTTTTTAGTCTTCTATTTTCTCTGTATCATGCATCTAATCCATCATTGGTGTTATTGATAGATTCCTCCTCCATCATCCTATCATATTGGTTACACCGATAGAGCTAGCCATTAGACATAGAATCTCGCTTCGGCTGCTTGGGCCCTCTATACCCCCTTGCATGAACTGCTCCACTCTAGCAGCATATGCCTGGGCTCAACTACCAACAACCAAGTAGAATACATAATTTTCATTGGCCTCTTCACCGAGGCCAGTAGCTTCCATATTCATCACCTTAGCGTCTTACTAGATTCCCAGTTTGTCGTCCTCCATCTCAATAATGTGTACCGTGTACACGATCCATGCCTTTTCTGCAAATACCTGCAAGTTAGACTTTTATCTCGACATTTTGATTCAATCAAATTCATACATATTCCATGACAATACAATCAGATAGTAGATAATATGGCTAACCTAGAATTAGATTGGCATTTATCCCATCAAGTTACCATTACACATACACAACTCATCAAAAGTTTGTCATAACATATAGATTAGACATCATCAAAAGCAATACAAAACATCAACACATGTGAACATCAAAAAGATCCCAAAATGTATATCCATATATATATATATATATATATATATATATATATATATATATATATA
>CBVK0102104633.1:0-15815 GCA_900067695.1 Picea abies
AGTACATACCTCTGATAGCAATTGTAGGTAGTGGCACCATCTGGTAGCAGCGACAATGATCAACAACTCTTAAAAACTTCAAGGGTGACTGCAATTGGTACTACGGCTGATACTTCAACTAATATTGCAATTGCAATTGATACTGCAATTGATTCTGAGACTGCAGCTGCAACTACAACTTAGGGTTTTATGAGGAAACCCTAATTTTTCAAACTTCAAATTTTGAAATTCCGATCCAAGGGATAGATGCGCTAAGCTGAGGCGAGTAAGCTAGTGCATTCAAATTTCTGAAAATCCAAATTTTACCCCCTCAAACTTGACCAGCAGATTTCTGGACTAGTGCTTCTAGTTTTTTGGTACTCTGGTACTTATGGTACTTTGTGAAAACTAGGGTTTCACTTTTCGGGAGATCTACCCACTAAAAAAGTGTGTTGAAGGTGCCAAAGAATTCATTGGGTTAGGGCGCACTTTTTTAGATGGTTTTGAGGCTGAAAACCTTCTTCAATAAAAAGCCCTAATTTTCATGTACGGCAACAGTGACGTTTTTCTTCTTCTTGTGAAAGATGCACTCTTCAGCTTAGCTCTGATACCATGTTAAGGTTTAAGTTATTATTAGGTTTCTTTTCAATTCACTAGATAACCATAGCGTAGATAGGATCACTGAGAAATACACAATCACAAGAAACACATCATTTATCCTGGGAAACCCTCATGAGGGAGAAAACCCAACAAAAACTTCCTTAATATAAATAGCCAATACAATGCCAAGAGAATAAACCAAACACTACAGAAAGTCCTCTCCCAAGAATGCGCCTCTCTCTCTCTTCCTTCTTCGCCAACTGCAGCTCCAAACTTGCGCTCTAATGAACAAGTGAGTGAGTGAACAAATGAGGCATTGGCCTCTCTTATTTATACAATCTAGCAGGTGTGAACTGAGGTGTCTTTCCACTGGCAGGGTCGACTTCTCATTCTGAGTGGTTATAACCACTTTTAATATATTCTGGGTGGTTATAACCACTTTAATATATTCTGGGGCCGACTTCTCATTTAGCCTATTACAATTAGGGTTTGACCAATCCACAAAAGGGGATTTGGTCTTTTACAATCCTTGACATGATCAATCCGCAAAAGGGGATTGATCTAATGAATAATACATCAATAATAAATAGAATACTCTTTGTAGTTACATTATTTCAACAATATATTAATCTACTAGGGCAACGAGATATGCAACTTCAATTGTTTAATCAATAAGATCAACCGTCCCTACTACTATTGGATTTCGACATGGAAGGGATGTTCCTAGCCCTACATTTGCCTCTACCAATGGTTGTGTTCTTGCTTTCAAAATTAGTGGTACCCCTTTCCTAGCTCTTGGCTTTGCACAAACCCTGGATACCCAATGAATGGCACATGAAGGGATGCTAGATTAACTGCTACCTGCTATGCTCAAACTTCAATGGGATCCGCACATGTTGAAATATTGTAACGTCAAAGAATATTCTAATAATAATTGAGTTATTATCTTATAGATCAAATCCCCTTTTGTGGATTGATCATGTCGGGTCTTGTATAAGACCAAATCCCCTTTTGTGGATTGGTCAAACCATAGTTATATGGTGGTGTTTGTAAATTCGGCCCCTGGGGTTTAATAAAGTGGTTTTAACCACTATTGGAAGAAGTCGGCCCTACTTGATGAAGATACATAACCCTAGCGCCTCCTCAACTAGTATTTATAAGTCATGAGGGCACCTCATTTGTTCACTCACTCACTCACACTTCTAGTGCGCATCTTTTGAAGGTAGCTGCAGTTACAAGAAGCAGAGAGAGGCGCATGCTCAGTCCTAGTCTTTTCTTGGTGATTTTGTCTTATAAGTCTTGGCATTGTATTGGCAATCTATTATTGAGGAAGTTTTTGTTGGGTTTTCTCCCCCATGAGGGTTTCCCAAGATAAAATGTTGTGTACCTTGTGATTGTGTTTCTTTCAGTGATCCTACTTATGTTGTTATGCTCTATTAAATTGAATAGAACTTAATAACAGCTCTAAACTTAACATGGTATCAGAGCTTGACTGAATAGAGCAGTGTTCACTGGGTATCCAAAAATGTCACTACTGTCGTACAAGAAAATTAGGGCCTTTTATTGGAAAGGAATTTCTGACTAAAAACCATCTAGGGAAGTGCACCCTACCTTAGCGCATCATTTGGCAGCTTGAGCGCACCTTTTCAGTGGCCAAAACCTCCGGAAAGTCAAACCCTAGTTTTGACTGGTACCAGAAAACCAAGAAACCAGAACCAGTGCTAGAAGTACCAGTCCAGATTTGCGCAGGTCAAGTTTCAAGGGGTAAAACTTGAAATTTTTTAAAACAGACAGCTTCAGCCTACTCGCCTTAGCCCAGCGCATCTCCTGGTAAGTTCATATTCATTTTCTGAG
This sequence comes from Picea abies, assembly GCA_900067695.1. NCBI lineage: Eukaryota > Viridiplantae > Streptophyta > Pinopsida > Pinales > Pinaceae > Picea > Picea abies. Next base: position 2,434 of record CBVK0102104633.1, read on the forward strand.
CACTTTCATTTTTTCGTCATTTTCCTAGCTCCAGGTCAAGATGTCTACAAGCACCCAGCTTGTTGACAAGTTAGAAGGTGTGGAAAACTTCCGTGCCTAGAAGTACAAAATTGGACTCATTCTTGAAGAGAATGACCTTGCAAAATTCATAAAAGAAATTGTACCAAAACCCGAAGAAGATGCAGCCAAAGCAAAGTACAAGAAGGATATGGTTAGGGCCAAAAGGATCATTGCAGATTCCATTAAAGATCACTTGATCCCTCAAGTATCTTCTAAGAATACTCCAAAAGAGATGTTTAACGCCCTAACCAGAATGTGTGAAGGAAAGAACATCAACCGAAAGATGAACTTGAGAACCCAACTCAAGAATACAAAGATGAAGAAAGGAGAAATAGCTCAAGACTATTTCTCTAGGGTTACTCATTTCAAAGAATAGCTAGAAGCAATTGGAGACAACTTGGATGAAGTTGAACTCATCATGACAACTCTTAATGGTCTCACAAGACCTTGGGATGCCTTCATCCAAACCATTTGTGCGAGAAAAGAAAAACTCCAATTTGACAGTCTATGGGAAGAATGTGTTCAAGAAGAAGCAAGAGTAGCCAACTGAGAAGCCGTACTATTAAGGGATGCAAATCAAGCCCTAGCTACTCATGCTAAAGGAGGAAATAAAAGGTCTCATTTCCAAAAGGAGACCCACCTTCAGAAAGAATCTCACTCCCCGAAGAGATTCACACACTTCCATAAAGAATCTCACCCTCCAAGGAGATTCCAGAAATATCATAAAGGTAAAAGAAAAGAAAAAAATTTCTCCTCTTATCAATGTTATCATTGTGATAAGATGGGACACATTGCTAAGAATTGTCCTGCCAGAAGGGAAGAATACAAGAAGAGAAATAACAAAAGACATCATGCCCATGTAGTTGAAGATGATGAGCCACCCACAAAGTTGACTAAAGAAGAGATTGAAGATTATGTTTTATTTGCTGCCCTCTCAGGATTTGTGACACCTGGAGAGGACACTTGGCTCATAGACAGTGGTGCCTCTAGCACATGACAGGTCAGAGAGACATTCTCTCTAGCCTTACAAAAAAGGACTTTCCCCAAAAAGTTTCACTCGGAGATGATTATCAGTATCATATCAAAGGAATGGGAGAATCCACCTACAAACTTGATTCAGGGACACCAATGAGAATGAAGAATGTACTTTATGTATCAGGTTTGACAAAGAACTTACTTTCTATCTCAGCTCTAGATAAGAAAGGTTTCAGGGTTGTGTTCATAGATGGTGAAGTTCTTATGTGATCTAAAGGAAAATCCATAGAAGATGCAATTGTTATTGGAACAAAAGAAGGTAGCTTGTATAAGTTAAAAGGCCACTCAGATGCAACCTTGACTCGTTCCACTGAGAGTCCTTGTGAACTTTGGTACAGAAGACTAGCTCACATCAACTACAAAGCCTTACCATATGTAAGCAAGGTAGTTACAGGTTTACCAGAATTCAAGGTTGATCATGAAGGTGTATGCAAGGGATGTACACAAGGAAATAGCATAAAGGATCATTTCCCAAAGAGCGACCATAAAGCAAAAGGAATCTTGGAGCTCATCCACTCAGATGTATGTGGTCCAATGCCATCAACCTCTCTAAGTGGGTATGTATACTATGTGTCATTTATTGATGATTATCCTCACAAGACTTGGGTTTATTTCTTGAAATCAAAAGATGAAGTACTCGAAAAGTTCAAAGAATTCAAAGACTTGGTAGAAAATCTCTCCGAAAGGAAGATCAAGATACTTAGGTCAGATAATGGAGGAGGATACACCTCAAATGAATTTGGAAGCTTTTGCAGAGATGTCGAGATTAAGAGGGAGCTCACCACTACCTATAATCCTCCACAAAATGGTGTAGCAGAAAGAAAGAATAGAACAATAATGGAAGCAGTGAAGACTATGATCCACAATCAAGATCTTCCAGTGCATTTATGGGTCGAAGCAGCAAGAACAACAGTTTATGTCCAAAACAGATTATCCCATAGTGCACTTGGATTCAAAACCCCTGAAGAAATGTTCACCGGGAAGAAGCCAAAAGTAAGCTTGTTATCCCCAATCCTAGGAGCCAGATGACTTGAGCATGGCCCCGGAGGGCCCCTCTTTCCTTCAGTGCAGCCCATCTATCAGCAGCAACACCATCCATCCCACCAGCCTAGTCCTGAAGTAGCAGTAAGTCTTGCTCCATGAGGTAATGAGTCCGGGTATCATGGTATGTCACTCTAATTATTGAAGCACTTGAATATGTTGCACTGAATTCTCCTTCATTTCATAATGTTTGCTTGGAAGTTATGCTCTTTAACCTGTTCATACCTGGAAGGGTGACATGATGCCCTAGCAAGTTGATCTCCCTTTAGGATGGTTTGCCACTGGGTGGGTCTATGAAAGGTCATCGTCCATTCCCTCCATACTTACCACTTTCCATCTTTACTCCTCTCATTTTCCCCTACCTTTGTTCAGGCATTGGGTTTGCCACACTAAGAAGGGTTGGTACCTTGGCTTATGGGAAGAAGGGGCTAAAGCCCCAAAGGGTAAAAGCAGCTGGCAAGAGTTAAAAGCCCAGATGAAACCTTTGAGATGCTTCGCCCAGGGATTCTCGAGAAAACAGTAAAAGGCTTCTCAGTAAGAAAAAGGAACCTATAAGATAAATAAATACTCAAGGTATTAGTTGGTGGATAGGAGGTCTCATCATGAACCGGCCTATTATGACCATGGGCATGTAGTGGTATGACAATACCATCTATCTGGTCACCAAACCAGGGTAGAGGCTCTTAGAGGCATAGCCAAGAGAAAGGGGGTCTCATCACAAGCCAGCCTTCTCATCTCCGTGAAATGCTTGTGGATAATGTTGTCACCTCTGGTCACCAAGCGAGGACAGTGTCCCTCAACTCTTCCCTTGAAGCATAAAAGAAAAAAGATCAAAAGCAATAAAGCTAAGAATAAAAGGCAATGAATGGGCTAGGAAACAATGGCATCCATGACAAGGGCCAGCTCACCCTCTACAAAGGCACCCACAGGTAAGATATGCATTTCCCTGTTATCACTGCACCCCATGCCCAAACACTTACCCCACACCACCTCACATGCACTTACATGACCTAGATTGGTTCTCACCTAAGAAACACCCCAAACTTACGGAGGATTAGCCCAATAGGACACCCTGAGACCTTCTCCAAACTTGACTTGTTAAATTGCATAACGTCTTTGAGCATTTGTCCGGGTAAAGGGGGGTTTGATGCACATGTTTGGGTAATTTGATTATTGGATGTGATTTACATGTTATGATCCATGTGGCTTATGAACCCCTGGAGGGCGTACTTCTTGTTGCTCCAGGACCTTGCCCAGTGGACAAGTACACATGGGGGAATGATTAGCTCGGACCTTCATGGGGCTAAAAGCCCACGGATGGATGTTGTGACCCCAGCCCGGGGCAGGGAGACATCAGAGACTTGCACCATGAAGAAAGGAGGACGTTGCACCGAAGACACCCTGGCAGACCTAGACCCAGGGGGATCTTGCTCTTCCTCCTGGACGTTGACCTTTGGGAGCCCATGAAGTCATCTTTGTGACCCTAGACGTCATCCAGAGTCAGGGTTTGCACCTTGAGGTCAGTTGTCAGTTGATTGGCACGTGTGAGCATCATCTAAGGCCTTTGGAGGCCAAACGTCCTACTTTTGAAGCACAACGTTTCACCATAGGGGCTCAACGTCACCCTAGAAGGGCATGACGTATCTGGGAGAGCCCAGACGTGTTCACCTTGTAGCTGCAAAGCATGTGATGAGATACCTTAAGGGTACGTTGGATTATGGTCTCTGTTATACTGGAGATCATGACTTCAAACTGTATGGTTATACTGATTCAAATTGGGCTGGAAGTGTTTCTGATAGAAAGAGCACTTCAGGATGTTGTTTCAGTCTGGGGTCAGCCATGACTTCATGGCAGAGCAGGAAGCAATCCAGTATTTCTCTCAGCACGGCAGAAGCAGAATACATTTTTGTATGTTCCGCCAATTGTGAAGCCATATGGCTTCAGAAGTTGTTGACAAGTCTATTCGATCTGGAGATGGAAGCCACCGTCATTCTATGTGATAACAAGAGTTGCATAAAGATGACGGAGAACCCAGTCTTCCACGATAAGTCGAAGCACATAGAGATCCGATATCACTACATTCATGATATGATGCAAAGGGGAGCTGTAAAGCTCCAATATGTTGGTACAGATGAGCAGGTTGCAGATGTGTTGACCAAGCCTCTGTCTCGTGTGAGGTTTGAATACTTCCGAGACAAGCTTGGTATAGTCTGAAAGGACCTCCCTCGAAAGGGGGAATGATGTTGATGATACTATGGTATCCTGAACAACAACGGGTAGCTCCGTTAGGATTTTATATCCTAGGGGATTGATCATCTATTAAATTTGGCAGCATCGACAGTCATTCTCCAATGAGAGGCCATATGGGCCACCCTGAGGCTAGCCAGGGAGATTTGGAGAATCAACCAGTCTTGTGAGGTATTGACAAAAGCCAAGGGGAACATACAACCTCTGTGAGTCAAACCAAAAGTCGGGACGAACGAGATGCTATGTGAGTCTAATGCAAAATTTAGGGGGAACGTACAACCTCTGTGAGCATAGACAGACTAGTGCAAAAGTCAGGGGGAACGTACAACCTCTGTGAGCCTACTCAAGCCTTGAGAGCCATGAGAAAAAGTCAAGGCATCTAGCAAAAGTTAGGTTGAATATAAATTCCTATGAGCTAGAAACAAACAATATTCCTAATATTGCAAATGATGTAAATGTATTGATCTAGTGCGTTGGCACGTGTAACATTATCCACCATGAAGAGAATTTCGAATTGCCTTGTAAAGAGTAGAGTTGTAATTGAAGTCTTAAGTCTAGTTCTATTTTAGAACGAAAGTGTAATGTTGAGTTTCAACTGAAGTCTTAAATCTAGTTCTATTTTAGAACTAAAGTGTAATGTTGAGTTTCAACTGAAGTCTTAAGTCTAGTTCTATTTTAGAACTAAAGTGTAATGTTGAGTTGTAACTGAAGTCTTAAGTCTAGTTCTATTTTCGAACTAAAGTGTAATGTTGAGTTGCAACTGAAGTCTTAAGTCTAGTTCTATTTTCGAACTAAAGTGTAATGTTGAGTTGCAACTGAAGTCTTAAGTCTAGTTCTATTTTTGAACTAAAGTGTAATGTTGTGTTGTAACTGAATTCTCAAGTTTAGTTCTATTTTCGAACTAGAGTATACCAGTCTCAAGTCTAGTTCTATTTTCGAACTAGAGTATACCAGTCTCAAGTATAGTTCTAAGTTCGAACTAAAGTATGAAGTTGAGTTATGATTAAAGCATGCAAACAAGTTACTATTTTGAGCCTCTCCTCTTTCCCTCTTCAGCCTATATAAGCAGAGGTCAATCCCTCTTTTCAACACAGTTTTGATATGCAGGTTAAGGGTGAAGCAATAGAGGTACATATCAGTGATAAAGAAGCAGCATATCAGTGATGTATATCAACAATAGAGGCAGCATATCAGAGGTGTATTTCAGCAAGGTCTTTTAGGTCTTTGTCAGGTCAGAGTCATCTTGGCAAGCTCTTTAAGAGCAGAACATTCATGGTGGATATTTGTAAGTGATCTTACATTATTAATGCAACAAAGGAATATCGTTTGTTGGGGTTTTTCTCCCTGTACATGGTTTCCCCAAGGTATATGTGTTGTTGATGTGCATGCTTACTTATCTTCATAGTTATTGTTATTCGATTATGATTTGGTATTGTTGAAGTGTATGAAGCTGGAATCAAAGTGTTGAAGAAAATAAAAGAATTAATCTGCATAAGAAATCAAGCTCATAATTTAACATGGTATCAGAGCTTCGGGTGTGTTAAACATGTTGAAGTGCAACAGCAGGTACACACAGATCCAAGCGAGCTTGATTAAGTTTCAAGTGTGAGGCCCATGGCATCCTCCATTTCAGTCAGGGCCAAGGATAGACTTGAAGGAACTACCAACTTCAATGTGTGGAAGCTCCGGATAACAAATATCTTGCAGGAGCATGATCTTGAACAGTATGTGACCACAGTGGTGGAGGAACCCACGAATAATGCAGAAAGAGTCAAGCAAAGGCCAAGCGAATCATCTTTGACTTAGTTAAAGACAGTATAATGCTTGCAATGACTTCGTTAATGATTGCCAAGGACTGTATGGATACCTTGGTGAATTTGTATGAGAAACAGGCTCCAAGTGAGAAGAGGACATTTAATCACAAGCTTAAGTATCTGAAGATAGAGAAAGGTGAATCAGTGGCATCTTTCTGTTCCAGGATAGCCCATATCAGAGATCGGCTTTTGGTCACAAGGGTGACAATGGACGATGATGATTTAGTGCAGGCCATTTTTTACAGTCTTCCTTCTTCATGGGAGACCTTCTTATCCAGTGTAAGTGGGAGAGAGATTCAGCCCACGTTTGAGAGGTTATGGCATGATTGCCTCCAGGAGGAGAGTCGCACAGCTATTAGGAGCGAGCCAACGAAAGAAGAGCACTCTGCTTTAGCATCAAGATTCAAGGGAAAGAAGAAAGGCACTTTCCAAAAAGGTTCTCAGAGGAAGCCAAACACAAAAAGGTACATTCAAAGGCAAGAATATTGATACATCTAAGATTAAATGCTTTAGTTGTAATAAGTTGGGTCATTTTGCTAAAGATTGTTGGTTTAGAAAGAAATATCCTAGGAAAGGAAAACATCATGCCTCAACTATTGAGGATGATGAATCCAAAAGAAATCAGAAAAGTCCTTCTAATGAGAAAAAAAATAGAAAAGAATATTACTTGGTTTCTGCCTTATCCAGTTCAGTATTCATGGGGCCGAAAACTTGGTTAGTAGACAGTGGTGCATCAAAGCACATGAGAGGGTTCAAGGAGATCCTCTCAGATTTCGAAACAAAATCTTTTGCAAAGCAGGTCGAGCTTGGGGATGAAAAATGTTACAAGATAGAGGGAGTAGGCTCTATCTCCTTCAGATTGGAATCTGGGGCTATACCTCATGTTGATGAAATATTATATGTTCCAGGGCTCAAGAAGAATCTACTATCAGTTGCAACCTTGAGAACGAGGGATATTGGGTGATCTTCAAGCACAGGAAAGCACTACTATGGGCTAAAGGTAGCCACTTAAATACAGTTGAACCCATTGGAACTCGCAGTGGAGGACTGTACGTCATGTCAGGACAGTCAGTTCAATGTGTCAAGACAGTCAGTTCAGGCATTGGCTCATGATGCGACTAGATACAGCGAGTTGTGGCACAGAAGACTTGGACATCTTCATTACAAAGCTCTTCTAGATCTACAAAACATGGTATGTGGCATGCCCTCCATTTCTCTTAGTAAAAATGAAATTTGGAAGGAATGCATGCAGGGTAAAAATAATAAAAAAAGCATTTCCTAGTAGTGACAACAGAGCTCGGGGCATCTTAGATCTGGTTCATTCTGATGTATGTGGTCCCATGTCATCTCCCTCACTCAGTGGTTGTTTGTATTATGTCATTTTTATTGATAATTACTCAAGAAAATATTGGATATATTTCCTTAAAGCTAAAAGTGACACATTTGATAAATTCAAAGAGTATAAAGCCTTTATTGAAAAGCAGACAAGGAAACACATCAAAATCCTTAGAACAGACAATGGAGGAGAGTTTGAATCTCTCCAGTTTGAGAATTTCTGCAAGTCAGCAGGAATCAAGAGACAGTTGATCGTGCCATATAACCCTTAGCAAAATGGAGTTGCTGAGAGGAAAAAAAGGACAATTTGTGAGGCAGCGAAAACAATGATGTTTGACCAGGATCTGCCAAATTCTTTATGGGCAGAAGCTACCTCCACTACCGTGTATATTCAGAATAGGTGTCCACATGCTATCTTGAAGGACAAGACTCCTGAAGAGGTCTTCTCAGGGATCAAACCTGAAGTAGGGCATCTAAGGATATTTGGGTGTCATGTGTATATTCATGTCCCTAAGGAAAAGAGGACAAAGATGGAACCCTCAAGCAAGAAAGGGGTTTTTGTGGGGTACGGTGAGAACTCCAAGGCTTACAGGATTTATGTACCAGGTAAGAGACAAATAGAGGTAAGCAAAGATGTGACTTTCCATGAGGAAGCCGAATTTAAGAAATCCAGAGAGCTTCAGCAGGAATCAGAAGCAGTTCATCCAGCTTCACCCTCTTCTGAAAATGAAGAGTCAGATGATCAGAGGGAGGAACCTCGTGAAGGACCAAGTAATGAGCCCCTAGAACCTGTTGAAGTGTTAGAAAGAACTCTTGAAGAACCTCCAGCCAAAAGGAAGCCAGGGTGGCTTAAAGAAATAGTGTAGGGAGCAAAAAAGATAGCTGCTCCCAAAGGAACTTTCAGGGAAAGGAAGAGGCCTCATAGGTTTGGAGGCTCTGTTGCACTAATGAGCAACATTAGTGATGCCGAACCTTCTTCATTTGAAGAAGTAGATAAATTACAAGTATGGAAGGATGCCATGCTTGAGGAATACATGTCTATTATAAAGAACAATGTTTGGGACATTGTGTCGAGGCCAAAAGAGAAATCAGTGGTTTCTTCCAAATGGATCTATAAGATCAAACATGCAGCTGATGGAAGTGTGGAAAAGTTCAAAGCAAGATTTGTAGCCAAAGGCTTCACTTAGAAAGAAGGAATCGACTACGAAGAGACTTTTGCTCCTATAGTCAGGTATACCTCCATTCGAACTATTATTGCTTTAGCTTCCGTTCTTGGTTGGAAGCTACATCAGATGGATGTAAAAACAGCATCCTTGAATGGAAAGATTGAACAGGAGGTCTTTGTGGAACAACCAGATGGTTTTGTACTACATAACAAAGGCACTCATGTATGCAAGCTAAGGAAGGCCTTGTTTGGTCTTAAGCAGGCTCCCAAAGTTTGGTATGACAAGATTGATTGCTTTCTTAAAAAGCCTGGGCTTTCAAAAAAGTGATGCTAATGCAAATCTGTACTTCAAGGTAAGAGGTAACCGACCTATTATACTAATCATGTATGTTGATGATCTCTTTCTAACAGGAGATGAAGGGCTAATAGCCTGGTGTAAGAGGGAGCTAACCTCAGAATTCGAGATGAAAGACTTAGGCTTGATGCATTACTTCCTAGGATTGGAAGTGTGGCAAAGACAGGGAGAGATATTTCTGGCACAAGGAAAATACACAGTGGATGTACTAAAGAGTTTTAGTATGATGGATTGCAAATCCATGTCTATTCCGATGGTTACCAACCTGAGGAAGCTGCATGATTCTGATATAGGTTCAGATTTGGTGGATCCCACCATGTATAGGCAGTTGATTGGATCATTGATGTACATGATCCACACTAGGCCAAATATATGTTATGCAGTGATTGCAATGAGTCAATTCATGACTGAACCGAGACAGAGACACTAGGTGGCAGCAAAGCACATCTTGAGATATCTCAGAGGAACCATTACTTATGGTCTGAGATATACACCCAGTGGTGGTTTATTTTTGCATGGGTATGCAGATGATGACTGGGTAGGAAGCCCAATGGATCGAAAGAGTACTTCCGGATACTGCTTCAGTTTAGGATCCGCTGTGATCTCTTGGTCAAGCCGGAAGCAAGGATCCATTGCACAGAGTACATCAGAGGCTGAGTACATTGCAACAAGTGATGCTAGCAAGGAAGCAGTATGGCTCAGAAAATTGGTTTCTGGGTTGTTTGGTGACAAGCTCAAGACGACGATGGTTCACTGTGATAATCAAAGTTGAATAAAACTGACAGAGAACCCAGTATTTCACGACAGGTCAAAACATATTCACATGAGGTGCCACTACATCCAAGACTTGGTCTAGAGAAAAACTGTAAAGTTACAGTACATAGCCACGAGCGAGCAGGTAGTTGATATCCTAACAAAGCCTCTGACCTCGAGATAGTTTGTGCAGTTGAGAGGCAAGCTTGGTGTGGCAGAGAATGACTCTCGCTGAAAGGGAGTGTTAAATTTGGCAGCATCAATAGTCATTCTCCAATGAGAGGCCATATGGGCCACCCTGAGGCTAGCCATGGAAATTTGGAGAATCAACCAGTCTTGTGAGGTATTAACAAAAGCCAGGGGGAACGTACAACCTCTGTGAGTCAAACCAAAAGTCGAGACGAACAAGATGCTATATGAGTCTAATGCAAAAGTCAGGGGGAACATACAACCTCTGTGAGCATAGACAGTCTAGTGCAAAAGTCGGGGGGAATGTACAACCTCTGTTAGCATAGACAGACTAGTGCAAAATTCAGGGGAAACGTACAACCTCTGTGAGCCTAGTCAAGCCTTGTGAGCCATGAGCAAAAGTCAAGGCATCTAGCAAAAGTTAGGTTGAATATAAAATTCCTATGAGCTAGAAACAAACAATATTCCTAAAATTGCAAAAGATGTAAATGTATTGATCTAGTGCATTGGCACGTGTAACATTATCCACCTATTGACCGCCTCTTCAACTAGGGGGTCAACTCCATGTACCATGAAGATATGCATCAACAGATGCAAACATGTCGAAGACTTTTTGGTTCTACAAGGCATTTTTGCTCCAGCACACAGTTTTATAAGCGGGATTTCCGCACCCCTGCGCGGGTTTATAATGTAATAGGTCTACATGGATCATGTTAGGTCAGTTGCCTTAGGGTTTCTTCATTAGGAGAGTTCCTTTCTCTGAGTGTTTTTTATCCTCGGGAGGTTAACGTAGCCTAACCAGCCGGGTTAATCTCCTTTGAGTTTTTCACTCCCACTAGCAATAAATCCTCCAAAGTGGTGAAAGGTGTTCTAATGAAGTCATTCTTAGGTTACTAGTGTTTAGGAATGTTGTAAATGACCATGTAAGACAACACGCAAAATTTCGCGGAATTCCGTCAAGTCTAGCTAGTTTTTTTTTTAAGTTGGAAATTAATTAATTAATTAATTATGGGTAATTAATGTAAAAGTTAGGTCCCGGAATTTTTGATAGGGGTATTTGTACTCAAAAGAAAGATAAAGAGACCCCCTACACCTGTGGACCAAGTTTCAACTCGGTTGGACAAGTTTTGCTAGATTTTTTTGTCCACTTCGGAGTTTTTCGGAAAACGACGATTTTAATTGCCAAACCCAGGACATGGGAAAATGTCATTTTCGTAATAATGGACCAAATAAGGTAAAGTAAAGGTGAATTAATGTTAAGAGAGATTACCCTAACCCATCCTAACCCTTTACCTACCCCTTAAACCCACTTTCAATTTATTACTCCCTTTTAATTATTCCCACTTGAATTTCACGTTCCCCTTCCCATGTCTAACTTAATAACTCACTTTTTAATTGAATCATGGGTCCCCTTTTCCACTCTTACACTCTCCTTACCCATCCACGTCCTCTTTGGAGTGTGGACTCCATGCTCCTCCCACATTCCAAACACACGCATTCCCCTCACGTACATCGTCACACATCCCTCTTTAAACTCACGCTTTCCCTTACGTAAACTGGGAAACTTACCATTAGAATGAGGTGTGGGGGCCTCTCCTTACCCACTCGCTTGCCTTCAAGGAGTGTGTCCATCACACTCCTCCACGTTTCTTCCATCACCCTCACGCATTGCCTCTTCAAGCTCACGCATTCCTCCCTTGACTCACGCTTTTCCTCTTGCAAAATTGGATAAAGTTTGTGGAAGATGGAAACATCTTCCATGAAAGCAAGCAACCTCTTCCTTAAACCCATGCATGGGTCTCCTCTTGCCTAATTCGTCCCTTCCTCCCTTGCTTTATCCTCATCCAACTAAGTTACTTGCCATTTCCCCTCACCCTAAAAGCTTACTCTCTCATTGGCTCGTTTTCATCATTGAGTTGTCTTCACCTTTGGATCTTTGACAAGTGTTGAAGATCCAAGAGGGGTCTCCTTGGCTTGTTTGGCTATTTAAGAAACCCCTCACTCCCTCATTTCTCACCATTCTTCACAGTATTGTTATGCTACCGAATTCTCCCCATCCCTCTCTCTCTCTCTCTCTCATTACTTTCACATTGCTTCACTAGTTTTGTTCTTGAGGAGCTTGTAGCAACATTGTTACTATAACCTCTTCCCATTTAATAATACAAAAATAGCTTTGGGGGAACTGTGGCGTTCAAGATTAGTCTAGATGTGCCACTTATTGTGAGGTGATATCATTTTGAATCTTTATGTGTTTTGATCAATAGTTGCTCAAGTAAATTAGTTTACTAGGCTAAGTAAGGCAATAGTGTAGTTGTCCATCTATATATTTTGTGCATGCTTATAATAGAAACTATGTTGTATCATCTATGCATGCAGGATATTATCTGTTGTTCCATCTCACTTTTGGTTTAAGTTTTGCAGATCATCTCTAAGGAGTTGTTGGGATATCACTTTTGGTTTAAGTTTTGCAGATCATCTCTAAGGAGTTGTTGGGATAGGTTCAAGGACGAATCTACCCTCATCTTCACTCAAACTTCATTAGCATTTTCTGTCCTTCTTCCTCATTCTTTCACGTTCAGTTTTACCTGCGTCAAGCATTTTCTTTAGCTCCTGTTGAACTAGAGGAGCTAACTTTGGGTTTAACTGTCTCAACTTCTGTCTAAAGGGTTTAGTATCTTCCTTAAGAGGAATCACATGCTGAATCGCATCCTCCCTATAGACCTTAAGCTCATCATATCCAAAGGCTAAGACATCCCTATATTCCTTTAATAATTTAACAATTTCATTTCTTTCATCTATAGGGATAGTCCTGCCTACCTTTATTAATCTGGGCTCTTCATGAGTTCCAATATTTACTTCAAGATAATCACATAGTTTTTTCTCTGTTTCTTTCTTCTTCTTGTGACCATCCTACCTATCAAAATCCCTTTCTGAAGAAACCACTTTTCTAGGTGGTGCCTTTACCTCATCATCATTTCCTGTATAATTATTACCTTCTTCTTTCATACTTATGTCTAAGTCTGAAAACTCATGGATGTGAAGTAAAAACTTAACCATCTGTTTGTCATCATCAAACACCTGCCAATGATCCATGTTATTTGGAACAGAGGGCCTGAAAATAACCTCTACTGAAATCTGTTCATCAATTAAGTTGTCTGGAAGCTGAAGTGTAGAAGCTGCTACTGTAAGTTCATCTGCTTTCGCATTTTGTTCTCTAGGAATTGCAATCAAGTCTATAGCATCTAAGTCTTCTATAAGGTTCCAAATTGCATTCCTATATCCTTTTAATCTTTCAAACTTACAAGCAAACTTATTCTTTAACGGTTGTATTACCAAGTCTGAATCTCCTTTGATATTTAGACATTTGATTCCGTGAGATCGGAAGAGC
>CBVK0102104637.1:0-11054 GCA_900067695.1 Picea abies
TCTGCTGAGGAGCACTGGGTGAACCACGTAAATCTGTGTCTCTCTTGTATTGTGTGTCTTCTTTGTTTTTGTTTCTGCATTTGTTTTATTTTATTGCTCTGCGGTCCTGCTTTTCTAACAAGACACACACCTCGTAAGGAGACAATTTCGTTTGTAGGGGCATAAATTGCCCATGCAGTGGAAGCAAGGTTCCGAGTACTATGGCTAGCGCCATTAGTGAAGCCAATATAGGGTAGCAAAGAATCCGACATCTGGAAATCGAACACAAGTCACATAAGGGCAGAGACCAGATAATGACAAAAGAAAACTATAGTAACACACTAAAAGTATGATACATTAAAAATACAAGTACTTGTGCATAGATGATTTTATGCATAGTACTTCTTTAAGTACAACCCATTCCTGGGTTCACTCAAAGGGATACCATCGTAATCTACCAACTCATAAGCTCCTTTTTCCAACACTCGTCGAACGATATAAGGACCTCGCCACATGGGTTCGAATTTTCCAGCTCCTAACATATCTCGATCTTGTTCATAGAGAAGAACAAGATCACCTTCGAAAAAAACATGAGGCTTGACATGCTTTTCATATTGGGCCTTGACACACTTTTTCTGAGCTTCTATGACTAGGGTGGCATCATGTCGAGTTTCATCCAATCGCATAAGATACAAAAGACATTCTTCTTCAACATAAGTGTTGGGTAGGAGTTCAATAGCTAGTTTCAAAGAAGGTATCTCACATTCGATAGGGAGAATGGCTTCCACACCATAGACTAACCGAAAAGGTGTAAACCCAGTAGTGGACTTGACGGATGTCTGGTATGCCCACAATGCCGAAAACAACATTGTGTGCCAACTTGTTTTATGAATTCCTATCATCCGTCAGAGCATAGTTATGAGAACTTTGTTGATTGCTTCAACCTGGCCATTGGCATGTGGATAATAGGGCGTTGAGTTATCATGACACAGACCCAACTTCTCAGTAAGTTCGGACATCATAAAATTCCTAAAGTGGCTACCGTGATCCATGACGATAGCTTGGGGAAAACCAAAATGAGCTATGACTTGGTTAAAAAGAAACAAAGCTACGGTCTTTCTAGTGTTTTCAAATGACGGCATCACCTCGGCCCATTTCGTAAAGTAATCAACGGCTACAATAATGTAACCATGCCCCCTGACTGAGTGAGGGTGACATGTCATGAAATTGATGCCCCATTTCACAAAGGGACCAACTGAGACCATAGGGTGAAGAGGAGCAGGATGTGACCAAATTTTCTGATTATAGGTCTAGCAGGCATGGCATTTCTGAATGGTGATGATGTAGTCGTTAAATAAAGAAGGCCAAAAATACTCTGCTCGTAAGATTTTCTGGGCAGTAGCATACCCAGACATATGACCACCACATGCTCTAGAATGGAAGTCATTCAGAGCTTTCTCAGCTTCGTCGAATGTTAGACAACGTCGAAAAATAGAGTCAATCCCCCGACGATAAAGAATATCCCCGAGGATAATGTATTGACGAGCTTGCTAGCATATGCGACGTCGTTCAGTACTGGACAAAGTTGGCCGGAAAGGCTGGGTTTGGAGATATATAATGATATCCCCATACCAAAGATCATCAGTGCTAATAAGGAAAAGAGATTCATCAGGTAATGAATCTGCTGCTACATTTTTCGTTGCAGAATGGGGAAAGTTGCAGATCAACTCAGCAAAAACTAATGACTTCTTGGACTTGGCGCATTCAAATTCCAAGTCAAACTCTTAGAGTATCACAATCCATTTGGATTACTTGCCCCTAAGCAATTGACGTGTCAAAATATGTTGCATAGGGTTGTAATGAGAAATCACCGTAGTCGTACGTGAGAGGATATAGTGCCGGAAGTGTTGGACCGCTTGGACGGAAGCCAAGGCTAGTTTCTTGACATGTTGATACTTGATTTCATTCGGCGTTAGAGTTGGACTCAAGTAGTAAATAACATGTTCATCGTGAGCATCATCCTCTTGGACGAGAACCATGCCAATGGTGTAATCCGAGGCAACAAGGTAAAGGAAATAATCGTGACTGTAATATGGGGGAAAGATGAGCGGAGCTCGCATTAGAGACAACTTCAAAGCTTCAAAATCATTGCTGGCAATGGTATCATAGACAAACTCTGTATCCTTCTTTAATAGCCGCGTAAATCCACGAGTTATCTCGGCATAATTTGGGATAAAACGACGAAGAAAGTTTGATTTCCCCTGCAAACTTTGCAACTGGTGAAGTGTAGAAGGAGGAGGGAGATTAAGGATCGCCTCAACCTTAATAGGATCCACTCGGATCCCTTGACGTGAAACGATAAACCTAGAAGACGACCGGATTCTACGCAAAAAACACACTTATGAGGATTTAAACGTATATGATAGAACCGACAGTGAACGAAAATGGCTCGAAGGTGGGTAGGGTGATCGACTCTGCGCATAGAATGAGCGGGTAAATCTTCCAAATAGGGTTGAATGATGTGCTTGATATCATGAAAAGCATAAGACATAGCACGTTGAAATGTTGTGCCAACGTTCTTGAGACCGAAAGGAAGTTTCCGATAGGAAAAAGTACTCCAAGGACAAATAAAAGCAGTCTTATGTTGATCCTCGGGAGCAATGTTAATTTGATTATAGCCGGATAAACCATCCATGAGAGAGAAGATTTCACTTCCGGCACAGTCATCGACAATATGATCGATGAAAGGGGTAGGAAAGTTGTCTTTGGGACAAGCTTTGTTGATATCCCTATAATCAATGCAGACACGAATGGTGTCACCTTTTTTGTCAATCGGGACAGGATTGGAAACCCAGTCTGTAAGAGCCACTGGATAAATAAAGCCAGCTTTCAGAAGTTTCTTGACTTCAAGCTTTATCACAACCACTTTACGTGGGTGAACTGGATGAAGGCGTTGCCGTATAGGTTTAGCTCCGGGGTATGTCTTTATCTCATGTATAACAATGGCAGGGTCGATACCTGGCATTTCTTCGTACCTCCAGGCGAAGATGTCACGAAATTATTTGAATAGAGACGTATAGGTGA
This sequence comes from Picea abies, assembly GCA_900067695.1. NCBI lineage: Eukaryota > Viridiplantae > Streptophyta > Pinopsida > Pinales > Pinaceae > Picea > Picea abies. Next base: position 3,064 of record CBVK0102104637.1, read on the forward strand.
CAATTTTCTCAGGGGAACACGAAGCTCCAATATGGACATTTTCAAAAATCCCAGGTTTAATGGATATGTCAATGGGAATCATGGGTGAGATATTGCTTAAGTTCCCTTCAACAAACACATTGTGTGTAGTCTCGAGAACCATCGAGATGACAACAACAGTCGACGGAGTCGAAATCCGTTGGTAGTTCTCAAGAGTATGTTGCTCCAGAAAAAGGATGGAATGATGATGCCCATCATCCCAAAGGGTGTCCTCCATGACGGGCATGATCATCTCGTCAGTGGGAAAAATAACACAAAAAGGATTGGGAGACAACTCATCAAGAGAGAGGATAGAAGGTGTTTCTGATTGAATCGCTTGATAGGAAGATTCAACCGAGCTTAAAGGCATTGCATCACCGAAACGAAGATGATCTCCAAGGTTAGGGACAATCCAAGGGTCCTGTGACGTAGGAAGTTCGTGAGGCTTGGAGGAGATCATGTTGATAGAAGCAACTGACGAGCGTGCAACATCGAGCAGTGGAATGGGGAAAGTACCCATTAATGAGAAATCTTTTAAAAGGCCTACATCGATGTTCTCATAACCCGACGGAGTTTTAGCAATAAACAACACGTTGCCAGTACGGGTATTGGAATTGAAGAAGGTGAGTTGGTTGATGGTAACAACCTTTCCTTGATGAGGGAAACGTACTACATGGAAAAGTGTCGACACAACTACATGCATAGAATCGATCCAGCTACGACCAAGCAGAAGATTATAATCAAGGGGAGCGTCAAAGACTTCCACTTCGACTTGGACTGTCTTACCTTCTAACGTGATGGGAAACGAAGGAAGAACACCGTAAGGCTTAAAACCAGAGCCGTTGAAGGCTTTAAGAGTGTTCTGGGATTCATTCAATGGAGGAGAGCCAATGGATTTCCAACAAGCAAGAGACATAACACAAGTCGAGGAACCCTCGTCAATAACAGTTCGGCAAATGTTTTTGTCAAAAACAACTACTTGAATTTGGAACGCAAGTTGAGGGGGTAACCTTGGAATGTGATCTTCCAAGTCAAAGATTATCAAATTTGTATCTGTTGGGTCAATTCCACCAATAGCTTTTAACATTGCCTTCTGTTGTGCAGGACAAGACTGAAGGACTTCAAGGGCTGACATTGCAGAGGGTGCTTGGGCTAGATCTTCAACAATGCTATAGTTCTGGGCCGCATGAGCATGAGGATTGAAAGCTGATTTTCAAATGACGCCCTTTGGGGGGGGTCGCAGAACTGTGTCGAGGCTCGATCGTTCGAGATGAAGAGGACCGTTAGTAGGTGGAGTCATGGGAGAGGATTGTACCAATGAAGGGGGTAAATCATCAACCTTCTCCTTAGATGTAGAATAATATTTGGCTCGAGTAGTGAGTGCAACGTTGTTCTACTTAGAATCACCAGTACACATAAAAAATATGATGTCATAGAAGATGAGGGTTGGTCGTGAATGACCAACTGAGCCTGCTGTTGAGACGGGAAGGGTTGAGACAAGACTGCCAGTGTAGGTGGTTTTGGAGCTCCTTGAAGGAACTTAGTGACCTCGGCATGTCGTGGACAATCCTTCGTGTAGTGATAATCACCACAGATAAGGCAAGGATATCAAGGTTTGTGCTTATCCTGTTCGTCAGCAGGTGGAGTTTTGGTTTGCTCTACTTGAGAATTATTTTTTCTCTCCTTATTCTTGCCTCTCCCCTTTTTAGATTTGGTTTTACCGGCTAGGGTAGATTGGACGATATTTACCTCATAAGTCTTGCCGGTGGGAGTGGCAGGAGACGAAGCATTTTGAATATTAAAAGAAGCAGATTTGGGGGTTGTGCTTGAAACATAATGTGATTGGGATTGGGCAGTACCAATCACACCATCAGTTGCATGCGAGGCAGCTGAAGTAGTTGAAGTGATGGAAGTATTAGGATGAGGTAAATCAGGTAGTAAATCATAAAGGGTTCCCATTTGTGAATAAACGAGGTCAAGATATTGAGCACGACTTATAGCCTGCTCTTCCGTGACGATGCCACCCATGGCAATGTCCTTACGGATTTCATTCACAAATGACTTTGTAAACCATTCTGCTAGTAACTAATCAGGAAGCTCAATTTTAATGAGACGTCGTCTCCTTTTCCACTCATGGATATGATCAGATATATGAGTGCCTTTAGTCTGTTTGAAGGAAGTCAAAATCTCAGTCCTAGTATCATAACGGATCTGTAACTAGTAATGCGTAAGGAAAGCCATAGCTAAGGTGTTGAAATCAGAGAAGAAACCTCGTGGCAATTCAATATACCACTTCGCAACAGAATCGGTAAGGGTTAATTGAAAAAGACGTAAACGAATAGAGTCATCCATCAATGAGTTGGATGAACACCATAGGTGAAAAGTCATAACGTGATTGTTTGGGTCCTCTCCCACTTTGCCGTCGAATTTAGGAATGTCTGATGGAAGCTTGGCTGGGATAACAGGCCATTGGGGAGAGTGACGAATAGGATCATTTAAAATCCTTGACAAATCCGACAAATCCAAAGTAGCGAGAAAGGGTAACTGTCGATTCACTTGCGGGTACTGGTGGCTTTGGGAAGGAAGCCCTGTTGGAAAACCAGTAGGACCATAAGTAGTCTGCATATAATGTGAAGACCCAGGCATATTCGGTGGTGGTTGGAGAGGATAATAGCTCATAGAATTGTACCCTGGAACGGGGGCTTGAGATTGAGCGTTTTCCCCCCAAATGGGATTGAATGAACCTGGATATGGTTGGCCCATGCTAGGGGGTGTTACGGACGTAGTTGGAAACTGCTGCCCCCCAGTCGATTAAGGAGGATTTTGTATCAACTGATTCCAATACAGAGCCAAGGATGGAGGTATGTTTTTCCCATAAGGTGGGGTTGGTCCTCCCATCGAAGGTGGTGTTCCAATAGGGGGTTGTGTTCCAATTGGAATTTTCCAACTGATAGTGGGTTGAGTTATACTACCTTGATGGAATTGTCCACCAACCGGAAACTGATAACTTGGAGTGAATGATGGAATAACACCACTAGGATTAGGATGGCCAGTAGAGGATGAAGAAGGTCCTCCAAAAGGAAATTGAGGGAGTGTTGGAACAAAACTGGGAAGAAAATGCCCAGAAGAAGAAGGACCACTAGGAGATTTGGATGGAGTTTGTGCAGGAGTAGGAATGGAAGCATTCAATGCACGGTATCTAGGTGGTAGTGTTGGGTTAACGTTGGCCGTTCATGGTGTGTTGATAGGAGCAATACTAACCGCAGTAAACCCGGTTGGAACACTCGAAGTAGCTGCAAGATGGGCCATTTCAGCAGGGACGGTAAAGTGATAAGTGGTAGTCACCGGTACAGTCTCTGTATCATAGATTTTAGAAATCATAGGTGGGTTGATCTTAGAAATCACAGGAGAACCTGGACCAAAAAGGTCTCGCCGAAAAACACTCGTGGACCAAAAAGGATCTTGTTCCCCAGGTCCAGTCGGAGATCCAGAATACACAACAATTAAGTCTCCAGAAGAGTTTGCTCACATAAAACGTCTCTCAGAATCAGGGTGAAGTCGAAATTCCTCTCGAGTATTTGTAATTCGAAAACATTCTAGAGAGTTAGTTTGTTCCACTTGTGGTGTGGTAACAACTGTGGCTTCACTTTGTCGAGGAGAGCCCTCAGGTGTACTTGTAGGCAAGGTTTGAGAACCTTCCAGATGCTTTGGAGATAAACCCTGCATTCTACGTGAACGACGTGGGGGAGCTATTGTAAACGAGTAACAAACTTCACGAATAAAATCCTATGGTCAACTTCGAGAAACAAACAACACACACTAATAAACAAAATCTAGGAAGCAACACCAAGCAAACAAGACCTTCTAATTTCGAAGCCACTAGTTGGTGATGAAATCCAATATCGCAACAATGAGACGAGAAGGGGTGGGGCTAGGTTGGAAAAGTTACGTTGACGACCTGCTTAACAGACTTACACCTTGGTGAAAGCTCCCACACATAATCGTGGGTATACCCTCCAAGGAGCCTGAGTGAGTTTGGTCAACGTCAATTCCAGGTACCATGAAGACTTTCCCCTCCACAGTCACCTCGGATAAGAACCTAGAGAGATAGGCCACTAAGGTCACCACCAACAACAATAAATCCTGGGGGAGATAGTCGACAGTCCGATCCACACACAAGGGCAAGGTATCTAGCCTGAAATAAATTCAAAAGGCTTCCACTCATCATTGTGGGTATACCTTCGAGTGATCCCCATAATACATGCAATCTCTACACTGATACCAACAAAGCAGGGTGAGTAACTCTGCCAATATCAATGTGACCTAGTGTTTGACCCTTGTGTGAGAAGGGATTCCCAAGACAGGATGTTGCAAATGGAATTTAACACTCCCTAACACAAGATGCGATTGTGTGTTTTGAGCTTTTGGAGAGTGTATCTCTCTTCCTACTCCAAAGCACTAGCCTAGCTAAATGTTGGTATAAAGAGCCCTAGAAAAAAGTTACTAGATAAATTTTATGATTACGCAGTGTTATTAAGAGCTGTTGTTTACTCAGGTAAAGAAAATGAAACTTATGTTGTATGACTCTGACCCAACAATGCATGGATGAGAATGAAATATATAACTTTTCGTTCAATGAATCCTATGTATGGGAGGGAAAGAGAAAATTTTCTAGATCAACCTTGAACTACAATGCAAAATTTCCTTTAAAATGCAAATGCAACAAATCACGCATTCAAGAACAATACTCTATTGTTTCTTTTTCAACAATTCAACAATTTCAACAATTTGATTTTCAATGTTTTTGAAGACAAAAAACAATTTTTTGAAAGAAAAGACTTTGTTCACTTTTCAAAAAGGACTCTCACTATGCCAATGAGAGTAAAGAAAATCAAAAAACCAATGAACAAGCAAATAACTCAATCCACTCTTTCAATGAAAGCAAAAATAAAGAGCAAACCAATGTAGTCTTTTCAAATGCAAAAGAAAATGATCTTTCAAACCATAAGCAAATGATAAAAACCAAGAAAGCTTAACTTTCAACCAATCACTAGATCTTAACTAATCAAACAGGCTCAGATTCTGAAAACAAAGAGAATGGTTTTGCCAAGAAAAGTCAAGAAATGAAAGTCAAGACACAAATGACAAGAAAAGCCTTGAAATCCTAAGACTGTTCATACATGCAAACAAAGACAAGAAAGATATCAATCAATGGTCCAAGAAGCTTTTATGAGACATTTAAACTGATTTGGGCAATTGAATATGCCAAAACTCAAATCCAAAAATTTGAACAAATGAGTTTGCAGGCTGGTTGTATTACACAGTGAGAAAATCACTAATTCTCGTAGGTGACCCTTGAGCAGGGTGCAAGGACCTCGCACTGAACCCTAAAGGCAGAATGCGAACCCTACCAATTCTCATAGGCTGCAATGAAGTGCAGTGCGAGAATGTCTAAACATAATCAAAAATTTGGAAAATGAAGCAAAAGTTGAAAAGACCTCTGGACCCAGAGGGTCTATCAGGATATCTTGAAGACTCAGAGATTAACAGGAAAGGAGAAAAGTGAAACACGAGAAAATGGCCATAGAAAAATATCAAAAGCCACAAAGAAAATGGGATTTTCCCCAATATGGTCGCCAATTTTGTCATTCGATAAATCTGTAGGTGTGGACACTAACCGATCTCCTTAGATCCACCTGGATCTAGAACAAAGCAAGACAGAACATGACTCTTTCCCTAGATTCTAACCATTGAATTAAATAGGAGGCAAGAACAAATAACATACCTTATTATTGCTTCATATTGTCTTTGTTGCTCCCACTTCACTCCAGTGATCTCGTGCAGCCAAGACCAAGACAACACAAACCAACCAAAGTGAAGAAAGCACAATCTATTCAACAGTCAATCTATGTATATGATCAAGGAATTATACAATAAAGTGGAAATAGCTTTATGGGAAAGGGACATGCCACTGTATTATATTAATGGAAAGTAAAAATTACAACCTAAGCCTTGATGTTGCAAACTTCCTTTCGATGGCCCTTGGCTCCGACACACACACTTGCTCACTTGCATGAAGAAGATCAACCCCTTTGGATAAACTTGTTGAAGTCTTCAAGTTGTTGTAGCTTCAGTCCTTCACACAATTCTTTCACCAATTCTCCAATGAATCTTGCTTAACCTTTTCCATGAGAATTCACTCAATATATAGGAGAGAATGAATTAGTTACTTGGATAAGAATGATCCCAAAATATCAGGGAATCCAGTACTAGGATAACCATTCGAATGCCAACCCATTCTTCTAGAAGATTCCCTTCTAGAAGCTTCAAGAATTCATATTTTTCCTTGCTTTAGGAAGAGTTCGCACCCTAGCAGTTCAACACAGTGCGAGAAGTTCACACCCTGGCTTAAGGCAGCCTGCGAGAATGGGTCATTCTCACAGCCAAATATACTAGCAGCCTGCGAACTTGCTTCAAAAATGAGTTTTCTTGGAAGAGATGAAAGTAACTTTTCTCAGGTAAAAGTTCGTATGAAGAGCCCGAGTACACCATCATTAATACATCATCATGACAACCAAAATCATGGGTAACACTCCTTCTATCTGGGATTTCAGGTATGCCTTCTTCTTTCCCAAGAGATTCAGGATTGGGTGGTGGGTTTGTCTTAGCTATCCCACTTGTTTCTCCTCCTCCTTCCTCTAGGTTACAAGAGTTTCCCTCTTCTAAAGGGTTGAGGGGTGGAATATCTTTGCTCTGTTCCTTCAGCTTTGCTATGAATCTCAGCATGGGATGCAGTTGATGACACTGCCACCTGAGGGATTCAGGTAGATACTTTTCTAGGTCCAACTGAAGCTTGATATTCTGCCTTTCGGATTATGTCATCTATGAAAGTGCTTCTTCCAGGGAGCACCAAGCCCTAGGCTTTGGTAATTTTTGGTGGGGGTTTTGGTTTTTCAAGATCCTTCTTCTTAGTCATGCACACTTCACACAAAAAAATAAAATCAAGAAAGAAAAACACCTATGCAACCTCTTACTGCATCAGCTGGAGGTAGGCACTGGCATAAGCATCTTACTTATTGCCTGCGTAGGTTCTTACCTTCTGTCTTCAATACCTTATCCTCCAGAGGCACAATCTATGCTACCTTTGACATTTTTCCTCGGCAACGACGCAAAAATGTTGGTCTCTAAAGATGTCTAAAAACAACCTTAGTTTAACATTAATTTATCAACCAGAGGATTCGTCTTTTATCTCAAAGAATATCGGCAAAGTCTATGCAGATAGCTCGTAGAGGATAAAATCGTGTAGTGAAAGAAAATATGAGTTTATCAACAATCAAGTTCCTCGAACATTCATTAAAGATTCTAAGAATTGAAATCTAAAGCTATGCAATGGAAAGGAACTAATTAATATATTGAATTCATTTTAAGAGTAGTAATTGAATCTAAATAAAGACTTGCAGAAATGACTATTATTATGAATCCAATTGCTGGAAAGAAAAAGGCGAATTACTCTATCTATGGAAATAAACAAAGATTGTAATCTAATAGAAAAGAGACAACAATCATACTTCTATTGAAAGGGACACCAACTATATTCTAATGGAAAGGAACAACAAATGTAAACTAAGTAAAAGGAACAACAAATGTAAACTAAGTAAAATGAACTTATGAGGAACTATCATGCATCACATCTCAGTAATGGGAATTGGAGTAGCAATCATCTAATGCTTAAGGATATATCTATCCCTTGCAATTGACATAAAATCATCAACACACTAATGCATTCATTTAACTTCTGTAAATGAGAATCGAATCACAAAACATAAATTGAACTAATACAATTATAGGTCAAACAGTAGCTTCTTCAGACTGTTAGGGTCCTAACCCGCACATAGGTAGATTAATATATTCAGATGTAATAATGGTCAATATTAATAAGGCCTTTCAATAAAATAGAATAAGGCGGATGTAAG